>CM060446.1:60804805-61046432 GCA_030545235.1 Helianthus tuberosus
CTATTGTAAATTTCCTGATGATTTATGGAAAGTTTTTCTTATATAAGTATTCATATCGTCCTTTATCAAACAATCGTTCCGATTTTACTCGAACTTTATCGATCAGCTGAAAAATTTCAAAAGATCCTCTTAATGGTATAACCTAGCCTATATGTCTATGAACATGGCTGTGAAGGTAAAACCCTCTTAAGACAATTAATCTTTGTTAACATCTAAAAACATGTTAGCATTCCTGGCTATCTGACTTGAGAGACCACATCAGCCTTCAAAGTACTTGGATCTTTCCAATCCATCTACATGGCCTAAATGATCAATATGAATCATGGCTAATAACGTCGAACATGATGTACACATCAAAACATCCATTTGAGATGTATGCCTACGGGCAAAGAAGTATTCATGACAAAGATAGTGTTGTTTCATAACATCTTGTCAAAAGGCAATGAACTATGAAATTTTTCCGATCCAAAGGATCATTGATTATGTTTTTAAATTGTCCTAGTGATAAGGCTTTTTGTGCCATCTAAAAGTCCTTTGAGACAAGCCCTTACGATATATAAAATGTCTATACGACATTGACAGTTGTGACTTATGTCCCCTGTCTAATAAATATGAAGGATTAGATTCCGTTTAAACGCCAAAAATTGTTTATTTAAAAACCTAGGCAAAACATAATCAAATAAATTTCATACTATCTTATTGGCCTTTATAGTTTATTTACGCCATGGCTATTTAATCATCAATTTCGACGATTCGCTATGTAACTAAATAAATTATTATTACTCGGTTATAGCCTTCAAAGCTTCACCATGGCTGACACATATGAAGCTCACAATCATCCAGTTGATAAGAATAATAACGCAAGACTGAACTTAACATGCACCGAGTTACATGCTATGTTAGATACAGCCGTAAACAAAGCCGTGGACCGAGTATTAAAGGATCACAAGCGAAAGTGCGATAATACCCCAAATAAGGGTTACAAAAAGGGTAAGACCGGTTCGAACTATAACCAGTCCAAGCCGAATGAGGCGAAACCCAAATGTAAAACCTGTGGTAAATAGCACTTCGGAAAATGTTTCCGTAAGAAGACTAGGGGATGTGGCATCTGTAAGGAGATGGATCACAAGACTCATGAATGCAAGGACTTGATGGACGCCACATGCTATGGTTGTGGCGAGAAAGGGCATATAAAGACTCGCTGCCCAAAGAGGGCGACTAAAGGGAAATGCACTTTAGATTCACAAGCCAAACCTTGTGGAATCTGTAATAAGGAAGAGCACAAAACTTTGGAGTGCCAAAACATAAAGGACGCAACTTGCTATGGTTGCAATGAAATAGGGCACATCAAAACTAATTGCCCAAATAAAACCAAGATGCCTGAAGAGGCTAAGAAGGGAAATGCCAGAACTACCTGATGAATGCCAGAGGCAGTACATATTAATAATATCATCAAGTACTTTCCTTATCATTTATCAATGATAATTTCTGCAAAGTGTCCTGTTTTTAATATAGGCAATAATAAGTCTTTCATAGACCATAAGCTTAGCAAACATTTGTTGATACTCAAGAACTTGCAGACATTAAGTTTAAGGTAGAACCTACCAATGAAACCATAGAGACCGTCTCTTCTATTCTCGACGAAGATCCTTCTGAAAAATCTAAGAGTACTCTTTCTTCAAATAGAGTACGACAATATATGTTGTTTAATTATTTTCTCATTGATTTCTATCAACTCCGAGTGCCAACTATGTTTGATAAAAGCGCCATATGAGGATTGGCGTAACCTAGTGTGTCCCATAGATTGCTTCCATGCTTGATCAGTATGGAGGTTTAATGCATGGAACCACTAAGATATTCCAATGGTCATATTGTACTAAAGTCAGCTAGTGGTATTCAAAGAAGATATCCATTATAGGAATGCCTAAGTAGGCGTCTCTACTTAAGGCATCCATGCACTCGTAAAACAGATGTGTCAATTACATGGCACAAGTGACGATCAACCCTGTTTACCTCCTGAGAGGCAAAGTGGAGTTAGGATTAACATCCTATTTGTAACACCCCGAAAATATAAAAACTTTATATTTTATTATAAAGTATTAATCAAACAAGAATTTACTAACTAGGAATTTATAACCCAGTTAGTTACGAGTCTAGGGATAACTTACAATAAGGTTAAAACACTTACATTATAAGTTAAACAAAAGTTGAGGGACCAAATTAGTAAAAACTGAAACTTTAATGATTAAAATAGCAAATAACTCACCAAACACACACATGTGTGTGTGCTTGGATCGAAAAGAAGAAAAGGCGACCGGGGGGTTTCTTTCAAACCCTAAAATTCACAAAAACTCACAAATTGGAAGCCTAAATCAAGTCTGAATCGAAATCTGAATATATATTAGTGATCACCTCGACGAAGGGATCATAAGGTATGCAAAATTGGTATTTTGATGCATCTTGAAATTTAGGTTAATTATGAAAAATGAAAATTGAGCTTGATTATGTGTTGGATAGATCAAATTAGAAGTAATATGATGTCTAGGGATAAAACCTAGATGATCTCTTGTTAGAAACCTTGCATGATACGTGTGGAGTTGTAATCACCATTATAGGTGATTAATGAATTTGTAGAAGCTAAATAAACACCAGGATTATGATTTTTATTCTAGTGAAAACTGAATTTATGTGGTAAAGTCTGAATTGTTGATGTTAAAACTTTGTGTAAATTGCTCAATTGAAGTTGCTATAGACGGAAATAACATGTCACGAACCTAGTATTGATTATGTAAAAATCTGACCCAGCAGGTGTTTGTTAAAACGCCTAAGTGCGGATTTAAATATTAAAGTTCGGACAAAAACGCAGATTCGAATATCATAATGAATTGTGTGTTATTGATTATAAAAGAGTTCTAAATTGGTTGCGAATGGAACTCTTTAGGTAAAGAATCCGGATCGTCAAGCGGATAAGCCGGAGGTGATACGCGATTGAAGGGTGTTCTCTAAAGGTACGCGACCTATGGTTTCGTTACATTATGTTATTTATTTATTCTAGATAGTTGTATTGGAATTTAGCCAAAGAGGAAAACCCGTTAAGTCACGAAAGTGACGAAGTGCCTTAGATAAATGAAACGGGTCAAAACATGTGTTAGAAATAGAGTTTGGAATGTCTTGAAATGGTGGTCTCCATTCGGCATCCAAACGGGTCAAAACAAGTTGAGTTGTAAATGTCGAAGTCAATGACCATCACTTGTTGATTGGTTATAAACAAAGCGTAAGCCGTGAAGCGGACACGCTAACTTGTTGCAAAAACATGAACCCTTGTAGAGGGATTAAAGTTCGGAATTTTTACTTGTCAAATGATTTAGAAAAGCATGTTTAAATCCTTGAAAACAAGCATGATGGTTACTGCATAAGCAACCCTCGGGAGGGGAGCGAAACGCCATAATTGGGAAATACGGGAACGGGTGAAATGGCCTAAAACATGTGATGGCAGCAATACAAGTTGTAGAACTTGTAAACAAACGGGTCAAATAAACAAGGAGCCGAATTATTGGCTAACTATTCTTGAAATGATATTCTTATGCAAAGTGTGTTGAAAAACGGGTCCGTAATTTAAATACGGTCGCATGGGAAAAAGAATTGGCTAAATCGGACACTCGAGTCAAAAGTTATAATAGTTTAAAGTTTTAGATGTGAAAATGGTGATGCTGGGCCAATATACAGCACCAGCTAACAAACATTCTGTCCAAAACGTGGCTTCGCGCCACGCCATGGTGATGCGACGGCTGTGGCGGGCCGCGATGAATGTTGTCAACTCGGTCGCGGGGCGCGACCGCCCCTATACGCTGAAATTTTTGTTTCTTTTTTCATTTAACCATGGAATTTGTTTATACATGATTCTAAGGTGTCAAAACTAATCTTTTATGTGGTTTTGACCGTAGGTGATGATGGACCTAATCCGGATGGCGATCAAGCGACTTTCAAGAACCGAACGCACTAAACAAAGCTTCCGCATTGATCCATTTTGTTTAGTTAAAATGTAAACTTTTGAATACTACGTTTTGAAGGTTTAACTAGTAGGATGATGACTCTAATATTTTCATCAAGTATGATCTTAAACTCAAGAATTTTTTTTGTAAGCTCGTATTTTAGTGATAAATGCATGTTAATATTATTAAATTCTGTACTTTTAAGTTGGGTCTTACAAGTTGGTAATCAGAGCGCCAGGTTATTAATAAAGTGTGTTCGGTTCAAGCTTGATCAAGCATCCGGTAAGAGTTAATTGTTTTAAGTAGACTTTGTAAATACAGAAAGGAAACATGAATTGACATGCACGAAAGAGTGTGTTAACACACTCAAACACGAGATGTGCATTAAACAAGAACGGTTAAAGCAAGTTACGGGCTTGATTAAACCGAAGCAAGTAAATCACAAGTTATAAATGAAATGTTTAACGGTTGATGTAAACATTTCAGTTTTAAAGATGACTGATGGAGGTAACGACGATGCGGTGCCGAGAGTCACCGAACAAATGAGAGAAGTGATTGCTGAAGAAGTTGGAAAGGCAATCGAAAATAGTTTGTCCGGTTTTATCGATAAGATTCAAAAAATGGTACTATCGGTGGTGGATGAGAGAATCAATAAATTGGAAGATAGTGCCAATTTAGCGAAGGAAAAGTCCGGAGGACGAAAGCCTTGTTCATACAAAGAGTTCATGGCGTGTAAACCGCTAGTTTATAATGGGGAGGTTGACCCAATAGTATGTCAACGATGGCTAAGCGACATCGAGGGAGTGTCTGAAAGGACCCATTGTGATATAGATGACTACGTAGCCTATGGTGCGGGTCAATTAAGGGGTCAAGCGAAAGACTGGTGGGATAACAAGAAGAAAGAAATTGGAAGCGAAGAGGCTAAGGCTATGACATGGGATAAATTTAAGACGCCGTTTCTTAAACATCATAGTCCCAAGGCGGTCATTAATCGAATAAAAGAAGAATTCATGCTGCTTAGACACAAGGGTGAGTCTATCGACAAAATCACGGGAATGTTCATGGATAAAATGAAGTTTTGTGATGAACTGGTGACAAATGAAGAACAGAAGATTTATTATTACTACAATATGTTGAGCGCCGAGTATAGGGAGTTTATGACTCCTTCAAAGTATGAGACCCTTACCGATATCATAAATGTTGCTCGGGAACGGGAGATTGAATTGAAAAAGCAAGTTGAACGAGGCGAACGAAGGGCACATGATGTTAATCCAAGCCCTACCAAGAAAGCACAGACGAACGAAACAGTGAAGAAATCGGACGCAAAAAGCGGGTCGCCAAGTTGCAAAATCTGCGGAAAGAATCATAAAGGCGAGTGTCGCTTCAAAGATAAACATTGCCCCATATGTCGGAAAACGGGGCATATGGCTTCATCATGCCCAGATAAAGTGACAGTTTGCTACAATTGCTATCGACCGGGTAATAAAAGTTCGGAATGCCCCGAGCTAACGGGAAAGAAAGATGGGCAAGACATGAAGGGTGAAGCCCCGAAAGCAAAGGCTAATTTTTTTCACCTAACCGCCACAGAAGCAAAAATAGAACCCGAAGTGGTTTCAGGTATATTTGCTGTAAACTCGATTCCTGCGCATGTATTGTTTGATACGAGTGCGAATAAATCCTTTATTTCATACAGGTTTATTCGACATCCTCCATTTGGTCTAACTAAGTTACCTATGCCTTTAGAAGTAGAGATAGGTAATAACAAGAGTTTTATTGTTTGTGATGTATGTCAAAATTTCAAATTGAGCATCGATGACGAAGAATACTCAATAGACTTGATCCCAATGTCGATGGGAGAATTTCAAGTGATCGTGGGTATGGATTGGCTATCCCGATACCAAGCAAATGGGGTATGTTTCCGGAAGGAGATAAAATTGACGTCTCCAAACGGAAAGCACGTTACCATATACGGTGAAAAAGGGGGTAACCCTGTGGTATGTACAATGCTAGAAGCTCACCGACTTATGAAGCATGGATGCAAAGCATATATGGTATACGCAAGCGAGTCGGAGAAAGAGTCCCCAAAAATCGGAGACGTACCGGTGGTACGGGATTATAGAGATGTGTTCCCGGAAGATTTGCCAGGAATACCACCAGAACGAGAGGTAGAGTTCGGAATCGAATTGATTCCGGGCGCAAAACCTGTGGCTAAGGCGCCTTATCGACTCACGCCGTCGGAGCTACAAGAATTGATGTCTCAGATCCAAGAACTGCTCGACAAAGGGTTTATCCGACCGAGTGTATCTCCGTGGGGCGCACCAGTACTATTCGTGAAAAAGAAGGACGGAAGCATGCGCATGTGTATCAACTACCGAGAGTTAAACAAACTCACGATGAAAAATCGATACCCACTTCCTAGAATTGATGACTTATTTGACCAGCTACAAGGAGCGAGTTGGTTTTCAAAGATTGACCTCAAATCGGGGTATCACCAGTTGAAGGTTAAGGAGGAAGACGTACCGAAGACGGCCTTTCATACACGTTATGGGCATTACGAGTTCCTCGTGATGCCCTTTGGGTTGACCAATGCACCCGCGGCTTTCATGGACCTCATGAACCAGGTTTGCAAACCTATGCTGGATAAGTCAGTAATCGTATTTATCGATGACATTTTAGTCTATTTGAAAAATGAAGACTAACATGTGTATCATTTGCAAGAAGTGTTAGAGACACTCAGACGAGAAAAGCTGTATGCAAAATTCTCAAAGTGCGCATTCTGGTTACGAGAGGTGCAGTTTCTCGGGCATATTATTAGTGCGGACGGGGTACTAGTAGATCCGTCAAAAATAGAAGCCGTGTCAAAATGGAATCCCCCGAAGAATCCTTCAGAAATCCGAAGCTTTTTAGGGCTTGCGTGATATTATCGGAGATTCATACAAGACTTCTCCAAAATTGCCCTTCTGTTAACCAAAATAACTCGCAAAGATGAAAGATTTGTATGGGGAATCGAACAAGAGAAAGCCTTCCAAATGCTCAAAGAAAAGTTAACTCACGCTCCGGTGTTGACGTTACCGGATGGAGTTGACGACATGGTGGTTTACTCGGATGCGTCGCATTCGGGGCTCGGATGTGTTTTAATGCAACGAGGCAAGGTCATAGCCTATGCCTCGAGGAAACTGAAGATTCATGAAAAGAAATACCCGACTCATGACCTTGAGTTAGCAGCAGTGGTATTTGCCTTAAAAATATGGAGGCATTATTTGTATGGGGTAAAATGTACTATCTTTACCGACCACAAGTGGTATTTGCCTTAAAAATATGGAGGCATTATTTGTATGGGGTAAAATGTACTATCTTTACCGACCACAAAAGTTTGAAATATTTCGGGTACATTCGATGCAGCTCATTGTGACCTCGGGTTTATTAGAGCAAATCCGAGGAGTACAAGTTGAAGCAGTGAAGGTGGAAAACTGGAAGAAGGAAAGAATAGTCGGCCAATTTAAGGATCTTGTAGATGGCAACAACAGTTTGAAGACACGTTTTGGTAGAATCTGGGTTCCTAACTCGTGTGGAGTTAAAAAGCTTCTACTTGATGAAGCTCACAAATCCCGTTATTCCATTCATCCGGGAGCGACCAAGATGTATAATGACTTGAAACAAAATTATTGGTCGCCCGGAATGAAAAGAGATGTAGTAAAATACGTGGAGAAATGCTTGACATGTCTACAAGTCAAGGCAGAGCACCAAAAACCATACGGTAAACTCCAACCGTTGGAAATTCCGGTTTGGAAATGGGAACACATTACAATGGACCTATTGACCAAACTACCAAAGACGAACCGTGGATTTGACGCAATATGGGTGGTTGTTGATAGACTGACAAAGAGTGCTCACTTTATCCCGATACGTGAGACTTATACGTCAGAAAAGATGTCGGAGGTTTACACTAATGAGATAGTGGCACGCCACGGAGTACCGGTATCCATCATGTTCGATAGGGATACTCGATTCACTTCAAATTTTTGGCGAGATTTCCAAGAGCAAATGGGGACGAAATTGTTCATCAGCATCGCGTACCATCCTCAGACGGATGGACAGAGCGAAAGAACAATACAAACACTGGAAGATATGCTACGGGCATGTATTATCGACTTCGGAGGTAGTTAGGATATGTATCTACCATTGGTCGCATTTTCCTATAATAACAGTTACCATGCTAGTATCGGGATGGCTCCTTATGAAATGCTTTACGGTAGGAGATGCCAAACCCCAGTGTGTTGGGATGAGGTGGGTCCACGTGAACTCGCCCATAAAGAGATAGTACGAGCCACTAATGAGAAGATTGATATGGTTCGGGCACACTTGAAAGCAGCGCAAGATAGACAAAAGTCGTATGCGGACAAAAGGAGAAGACCGATCGAGTTTCAGGTTGGCGACAAGGTCATGCTTAAGGTATCCCCATGGAAGGGGATAATCCGGTTCAGAAAAAGAGGAAAATTAAGCCCAAGATTTATTGGGCCATTTAAAATTATTGAACGAGTAGGAAGGGTAGCATACCGCCTTGAACTACCGGAGGAATTAAGCGGAATTCATAGCACATTCCATGTGTCACATCTTCGGAAATGTCTAGCGAACGAAACATCTTATATCCACTACGATGATATCGAGGTGGATGATAGCCTTAACTATGCGGTGAAGCCGATTGCGATTCTGGATCGCAAGGTGAAAATCTTAAGGAACAAAGAAATCAACCAAGTAAAGGTCAAATGGGAACATCGGAAGGGTTCGGATACCACATGGGAATCCGAAGATGAAATGCAGCGACTCTACCCTACATTATTTGGTACGTAATCCAGTTTCGGGGACGAAACCTTTTTAAGGGGGGTGGACTTGTAACACCCCGAAAAAATAAAAACTTTATATTTTATTATAAAGTATTAATCAAACAAGAATTTACTAACTAGGAATTTATAACCCAGTTAGTTACGAGTCTAGGGATGACTTACAATAAGGTTAAAACACTTACATTATAAGTTAAACAAAAGTTGAGGGACCAAATTAGTAAAAACTGAAACTTTAATGATTAAAATAGCAAATAACTCGCCAAACACACACATGTGTGTGTGCTTGGATCGAACAGAAGAAAAGGGCGACCAGGGGGGTTTCTTTCAAACCCTAAAATTCACAAAAACTCACAAATTGGAAGCCTAAATCAAGTCTGAATCGAAATCTGAATACATATTAGTGATCACCTCGACGAAGGGATCTTAAGGTATGCAAAATTTTGGTATTTTGATGCATCTTGAAATTTAGGTTAATTATGAAAAACGAAAATTGAGGTTGATTATGTGTTGGATAGATCAAATTAGAAGTAATATGATGTCTAGGGATAAACCCTAGATGATCTCTTGTTAGAAACCTTGCATGATACTTGTGGAGTTGTAATCACCATTATAGGTGATTAATGAATTTGTAGAAGCTAAATAAACACTAGGATTATGATTTTTATTCTAGTGAAAACTGAATTTATGTGGTAAATTCTGAATTGTTGATGTTAAAACTTTGTGTAAATTGCTCAATTGAAGTTGATATAGACGGGAATAACATGTCATGAACCTAGTATTAATTATGTAAAAATATGACCCACTAGGTGTTTGTTAAAACGCCTAAGTGCGGATTTAAATATTAAATATCGAACAAAAACGCAAATTCGAATATCATAATGAATTGTGCGTTATTGATTATAAAAGAGTTCTAAATTGGTTGCAAATGGAACTTTTTAGCTAAAGAATCCGGATCGTCAAGCGGACAAGCCGGAGGTGATACGCGTTTGAAGGGTGTTCTGTAAAGGTACGCGACCTATGGTTTCGTTACATTATGTTATTTATTTATTCTAGTTAGTTGTATTGGAATTTAGCCAAAGAGGAAAACCCGTTAGGTCACGAAAGTGACGAAGTGCCTTAGACAAATAAAACGGGTCAAAACTTGTGTTAGAAATAGAGTTTGGAATGTCTTGAAATGGTGGTCTCCATTCGGCATCCAAACGGGTCAAAACAAGTTGAGTTGTAAACGTCGAAGTCAATGACCATCACTTGTTGATTGGTCATAAACAAAGCCTAAGCCGTGAAGCGGACACGCTAACTTGTTGCAAAAACATGAACCCTTGTAGAGGGATTAAAGTTCGGAATTTTTACTTGTCAAATGATTTATTAAAGCATGTTTAAATCCTTGGAAACAAGCATGATGGTTACTCCATAAGCAACCCTCGGGAGGGGAGCGAAACGCCATAATTGGGAAATACGGGAACGGGTGAAATGGCCTAAAACATGTGATGGCAACAATACAAGTTGTAGAACTTGTAAACAAACGGGACAAATAAACAAGGAGCCGAATTATAGGCCAACTGTTCTTGAAATGATATTTTTATGCAAATTGTGTTGAAAAACGGGTCCGTAATTTAATTACGGTCGCGTGGGAAAAAGAATTGGCTAAATCGGACACTCGAGTCAAAAGTTATAATAGTTTAAAGTTTTAGATGTGAAAATGGTGATGCTGGGCTGATATACAGCACCAGCTAACAAACATTCTGTCCAAAACGTGGCTTCGAGCCACACCACGGCGAAACACCATCACCGTCGCGCGACGCGACGGCCGTGGCGGGCCGCGATGAATGGTGTCAACTCGGTCGCGGGGCGCGACCTCCCCCTATACGCTGAAATTTTTGTTTCTTTTTTCATTTTTAACCATGGAACTTGTTTATACATGATTATAAGGTGTCAAAACTAATCTTTTATGTGGTTTTGACCGTAGGTGATGATGGACTTAATCCGGATGGCGATCAAGCGACTTTCAAGAACCGAACGCACTAAACCATGCTTCCGCATTGATCCATTTTGTTTAGTTAATATGTAAACTTTTGAATACTACGTTTTGAAGGTTTAACTAGTAGGATGATGACTCTAATATTTTGATCAAGTATGATCTTAAACTCAAGAAATTTTTTTGTAAACTCGTATTTTAGTGATAAATGCATGTTAATATTATTAAATTTTGTACTTTTAAGTTGGGTCTTACACTATTAGGAGTCGTATCTATTACAGAAGATCTATATCGGTTAGCGCTTGCAGAAATGATAGAGCTCAGGACTCAATTGGATGCCTTACTGGAAAAGGGTTTCATACAACCCAGCTCTTCACCTTGGGGAGCCCTATACTGTTCGTGAAGAAGAAGGATGGATCAATGTGTCTATGCATTGATTATCGAGAGCTAAATAAAGTAACGATCAAGAATCATTATCCTTTGCCCAGGATCGACGACTTATTCTACCAACTCCAAGGGGCAAGCTTCTTCTCGAAGATCGATTTAAGATTAGGGTATCATCAACTCAAGGTTAGAACTGAAGATGTACCTAAGACAGCGTTCAGAACGAGGTATGGACATTATGAGTTCTTAGTAATGCCTTTCGGGCTCACTAATGTACCTGCAGCATTCATGGACCTCTTGAATCGAGTCTGCAAGCCATACTTAGATAAGTTTGTCATTGTTTTTATAGACGACATACTTATCAATTCTCATAGTCAAGTTGATCATGAGAAACACCTTCGATGTATTTTAGGATTGCTACGACAGGAGAAGTTATATGCTAAATTTTCCAAGTGTGAGTTCTGGCTTTGCAAAGTCCAATTCCTTGGACATGTTGTGAGCGAGCGTGGTATCCAAGTAGATCCCGCTAAAATAGAAGCCTTCATGAACTAAAACACCTACGGAGATTCGCAATTTTATGGAAATTAGCTGGCTATTATAAAAGATTCATTGAGAACTTCTCAAGAATAGCTGCACCATTGACTTCTCTGACCCGCAAGAATGTAAAGTTTGATTGGGGTCCCAAACAACAAGAATCTCTTGAGATTCTTAAACAGAAATTGAGCAATGCTCCGGTGTTGACATTGTCCGAAGGAACAAGAAGAGTTTGTCGTGTACTGTGACGTTTCACACACCGGTATGGGTTGTGTACTTATGCAAAGAGGCAAGGTGATTGCCTATGCGTCACGACAATTAAAAGTGCAAGAAAAGAATTACACCACCCATGATTTGGAATTGGGTGCCGATTGTCCTTGCACTTAAGTTATGGAGACGTTATTTATATGGAACCAAATGTGTGATCTAATCGGATCACAAAAGTCTTCAACACTTGTTCAACCAAAAGGATCTCAATATGAGACAGCGCCGTTGGATGGAGACTCTAAATGATTACGATTGCGAAATTCGCTACCATCCTGGCAAAGCGAATGTAATCGCTGATGCTCTAAGCCGAAAGGAAAGAGTCAAACCTATAAGGATTAATGACAAGAGCATTGAACTTAAGAACAGCCTGAATGAAAGGTTGTTAATTGTTCAGAAGGAAGCCATATTGGAAGCTAACTTTCCAAGTGAAAAGTTAGGTGTAACTGTTGAACAGTTAGCACCAAGCAAGGATGGAATCCTTAGGATGAATGGAAGAATCTGGGTTCCTATTCATGGAGGACTTCGAGATATAATCCTCCTGGAAGCTCACAATTCCAAATTGTCAGTTCACCCTGGAGGTGACAAAATGTATCAAGATTTGAGATCTAATTATTGGTGGATAGGTTTGAAGAAATCTATTGCCACACATGTAGCCAAATGTCGAACTTGTGCTCAGATTAAAGCTGAACATCAAAAGCCGTCAGGTCTGTTACAACAGCCAGAACTTCCCACATGGAAGTGGGAGATGGTAACCATGAATTTTATAACCAAGTTACCTAAAACAAGGTATGGAAATGATACTATATTGGTCATAGTTGATAGACTGACCAAGTCAGCACAATTCTTACCCATCAAGGAAACTCATAGCTCTGACAAGCTAGCGTACGTAGATAAGATTGTATCTCTCCATGGAGTGCCGGTATCTATTATATCCGATAGAGATACTAGATACACATCTCACATTTGGAAAAGTTTCCAACAATCATTAGGCACTCATTTGAATTTTAGTACTGCTTACCATCCTCAAACAGATGGACAAAGTGAGCGTACAATTCAAACTTTGGAAGACATGCTTCGAGCATGTGTTATTGATTTGGGAGGTAGCTGGGATGACCACCTACCTTTGATAGAGTTTTCCTACAATAATAGTTAACATACTAGCATTCAGGCTACGCCTTTTGAGGCATTGTATGGAAGGAAATGCAAAACGCCTGTTTGTTGGGCGGAAGTAGGAGAAGCTCGTTTATCAGGACCTGATATAGTCCTTGAAACGACGGACAAGATTGTCCAAATTCGTGATCGCCTGAAAGCTGCCAGGGATAGGCAGAAAAGTATGCTGATAATAGGCGGAAACATCTAAAGTTTGAAGTGGGCGATAAAGTCTTACTAAAAGTATCACCCTGGAAAGGAGTGATGCGTTTTGGTAAGAAGGGCAAGTTAAGCCCGAAGTATATTGGACCATTCGAGATTATCAAATGAGTTGGCAGTGTAGCTTATAAGCTAAACTTTCCTGAGAAGCTTAGTGGAATTCACAATGTGTTCCATATCTGCAATTTAAAGAAATGTCTAGCTGATGAATCGCTAGCAATGTCTCATAAAGACGTACAGATTGATGAAAGCTTGAGGTTTGTTGAAAGACCTATATCGATCGAGGATCGATAGGTTAAAAATCTCTGAAGGAAGCTCGTGCCTATAATTAAAGTTAAATGGGATGCTCTTAGAGGCCCTGAATATACGTGGAAAATTGAGTCCACTATGCGACAGAAGTACCCTCACTTGTTCCAGTAAATCTCGGGGTCAAGATTTCTTTTAAGGGGGTGAGGATGTAACACCACCTAAAACGTGTCCAATTATGTGAAGATACGTGTCGTAAACCCTAATCATGTGAAAGCTTGGGTTTGAAGGACTAAAGTTGTAAAACAATCAAAAATATGAAACCGAAGGGACTAAAAGTGTCATCATGCCAAACTTGTGCCTCTAAATGACCACCCATGAAAAAATATATTCTTAAACGAGTAATTAATTGGATAAAAGAAGTCGTTTGTGAAAATAATCGAAAGATTATAAACTACGGGGGTTAAACGTGTCAACATGTTAATTCTTACCTCTGAGTGACCTTTTAATGAACCTGAGGCTTCGTAATATTCAAATATACTCTCAAGAATAAGTGATTTAAATTTCACGAGGTTTCGAGATCGTTATGTGTTGTCTACGCGAATTCCCAAGAATTAGGGTTTAAAAGTGTCAACGAGACGAAACTAGTATTTTCGGTGATCGTTTAACGAAACCGGACCTAACGGTGTTTGGTTATACTCTCAAGATCATCTACAAACTAACTAGCAGGGTTAAAAGTGCCTAAAATGAAAGATACGTTGCATTAGAAGGTCCAGGGACTGAAAGTGACAAGTTTGAAACTTGTTTTGCTGGTATGTGGTATGGTGGCGTCGCGCCACAGCCCCCCCCCCCCCCTTCACCGTTGCGCGCGGTGACGGCCTTAATTTGACAGAATATGATGGATAGATGCAGGTTTCTTCTTTACTTGTGCTCCAAACAAGTCTTGATCGAATTCTAGGGCCTTGTTGATGGTTTTTGATACCACTAGGACACATGGAACTATCTTACAACACCTGAGAACACTTGTGATCATCTGGAACAACTTCAATTCACTATAAATAGGTTCATTGTGCAGCCTTTTCATTTGCTCATTCACTCTTCACTCTCATCTCCCTAAGTTTAAGTGTTTCTTGAGCATTTCTGGAGGTTCCTGACCGAAAGGGAAGCTTATTCTTGTAGAAAAGATAGCTAGGACCCTTTGTAAGTGTTGATGCATGGAATGTCTGTTGACTTCGTTTGAATCAAGTCTTAGGTCAAAATAGGTTAGATTAGAGCTTGAAGGTCAAATTAGGGTTTAATATTGTAATTTCGCTTATGTGTACATAGGTTAGGATAGTATTTCGCTTATATGTACATGTTTAGAAGTGATTTCGCTTATTAGGTCTTTAGGTGATTTCGCTCATAGGGTTACAAGGGGGTTTCGCTTATATGGATCACATGGGGTTACGCTTATATGGACTGCCATATAAGCGAAATCAGTCAACTATATATATCTGATGTGTGATCTCATTCTGTAACCTTTGGAGCAAAACCAGGTCATATGCTAGGTGTCGGAACTCTGTCAAATTGAACTCAGAAAGCATAAATAAAGAAGAAATTGAAAGGAAAAGCTGTTGTAACTTCGTGTATACTGATTCCGCCTTTATACATGAAGATGAACGTTCTCAACTGACTGTTTAGGGTCGAAACACGGTCCAACAAGTGGTATCAGAGCTTCAGGACGAGGAGTTCATACTACTACAGCTGATTCGACAAAATTCTCTCACTTCTACTCACTTTCTCTCATACTTTTTCGATTTGAACTAGTTCCTATGGTTGAAATGATCTGATTTTTGAGTATAACGTGTAAAATACAGTAATAACAAACCCAAGAAAGTTTCAGGCTTAAAATCGACTTAAAAATGGTAAAAATTAGGTAAAAACCATATTTTGCTTTTACGGACAATCGAAGGGGTTTCGTTTTTAGATACATTCTATTTCGCTCATACGGAAACTTTTGATAGTTTCGCTTTTGTGACATATACTAGTTTCGCTTATACGAACATACCTAGTTTCGCTCATACGGACAAACTAGGGTTTCGCTCAAAAGGACATTCAACCTGATTCCGTTCTTAGGAACCTTTATATTTCGCTCATTTGTCACATTGATATTTCGCTTATTTGTCAAACACTGTTTCGCTTATCTGTCATTTACACCTGATTTCGCTTATCAGTCATTCAGACTGATTTCGCTTTTGTTACATTATCTGATTTCGTTTGAGAGTCATATTTCACTCGAAAGTGAACTTTTTCGCGTCAAGATCATTTCACGACAACCAAGTGTCAGTGTATTTCAGATTATTGGATATTGTTTAAACTGATTAAATTTGTTTGCTTGTTCTCAGGTGTTTGAAGATGTCAAGCAGTGAGGTTGCTCCTGATAGATGGTGGAAAATAGATTACGCAAGATGGGAAATTGAAAAATACAGAGAACCATTCAAAGAAGCTCAGAGAGCTAAAAGATGGAATGATGAATTGGAATGTTACATGGATCCACGGGGTAATCCAATTGTTGACCCATCAAAGGTGGATTTTTAAGCTGTAACAAATTTGCTTCCAAGGCAGGCTACTTTCAACACACCAAGGTTATCTAATAAAACATATCTGCCTGATTTGGAGAAGAAGATAAAAGAGGTTTGTGAAGCAAGTCTACCGAAGGTGGTAGAAATGAAGAAGCGAAAAGAAGAAGAATTGAAAAAGATGGTTGAAGATTTGAAGAAGATAGCTTTAGAGGAAGTCAAAGTGGAAACAGTAAAAACTGAGAAAGAGAAAGAAGATGTTACTGAAAAACAGCAGGTTTTTGAAGAAGTAATTTCAAAGAAAGAAGAATCTGAAAACTCTGTATCTGTGAAATCAGAACCAGTGATTAAGAAAGAGATTGCAGAAGACACATCAGTTTTTGAGATTGTTCAGAAGGAGAAGAAACAGACTGAAGATATTCAAACTTTGAAAGATGAAAAGAAAGCTGATGATGAACAGATTTTGGAGTTGCGCTTGAAATGCGAAAAACTAAAATCTGAAAACGACAAACTTTTGAAGAATGTTGAAAGTTTGTTACTAGAAAACAAAAATTTTAAAGAAAAAGAAAAAGATTTTGATAATGAAAAATTAAAGATTGAAAAAGATTTTAAAAGTCAAATGAAGGTTTTAGAAGATGAAAAATCTGTTATTTTTAAAAATAATCTTGAGAAACAGATTGAAATAAATTCTCATCTTCAGAAAATCATTCGACTTGAAAATGAAGTTGAAATTGCTCGAAATAAAATTAACGAGCTTGAGAATAAATTGAAAGGTTTTGTGAATTCTACATCACATGTTTGTCCAAAACCGATCAATTATGTTCCAATAAGTGACAATGTCATAAATTTTGACAAAGTCAAAATTGAAGATTGTGATGAAATATCTGATGATGAAAAAGAAAAAGAAAAGAAAAGAAAAATATTTTTAGATTTACAATAAAAATTTAAAAATACTGTTTTGCAATCTACTGAAACAGGTGAATGTTCTAAACAAAAACCTGTTAAGAAGAGTGTAGAACAGAAACAAAAAGTTAAAAATTTGAAAAATTTTAAAAATGAAAATAAAAGCTCATCAGATAAGTCATCCAATCATTATCAAAAATCACAAAAATCTAAAAATGAAAACTCACAAAATGTTGGTAATAAGTGGTGCAGGTTTGACCACAGTGCTTCAAAGCCAAAACCAATTTTCAAGAAGATTGATGATTACCACAAAGCCAGACAATGTTATGATCTAAGCATATGGTGTGAAAGTGGTAAATGGTACGATAACAGAGTGTGCTACACCTGTGGTGTGAGGGGACACATTGCTGTTAACTGCCAGAATTGGAATTATGAAACAAGAAGATGCTATAATTGTCATATCAAAGGACATATTGCAAGAGATTGCTCGAGGAGATCGATGGGAAGATCGAGGGTTGAATCTCAAAGAATGGCAAAGAAACCAGTCAACGTCAAGTCCAAAGAACAGAAGGTTCAAGAACCTAAAGTTCAAGAAAAGAAAGTGAAGCTTTCACAAGGGCAAAAAGACAGACTGCGAAAGAAAAGGAAGAAGGCGAGAGAGTATCTGGAAAAGATTTTGTCTTCGGGTTCATCGGACAGATTGAATAAGAGTTCTGATGAATCAACTAACTCGATTGCAAATTCAAGCAAGACGAATTCATCGGATACAAATCTGAGGACGAAAGAAGAAAAGAAGAAGAAGAAAATGGTTGGCGATGAATCTGATGTGTCAAAGTCAGACAAGCCACCATCAGGCAATGAATCTGACAGGTCAAAGTCAGACAAGCCATGTGCAGGCAATGATTCTGGTTCGTCAAAGCCAGAAGAGCCCGTTGTTGAGGTAAAATCTGAGAATTCAGGTTTAACAATGGATGATGCAAATTTTCCATCATTGTTGAACAAGAATTCAAAATCACTCAAGGCTGGTCAGGCTTGGGTGAATCTTTTCAATGAGAAAAACCTGACTTGCCGGAGTTCCCAGGTTGGTAAGCGTGGAACATGAATCGGCACATTTCTTGAGAAATTTCACTCTGGTGATTTTTCGCCTTACATGTGGTAAATCTGGGACATTAAGTTGTACTTGATTTCCTACAAGTGTTTATGTTGATAGAATCTTGATCTGTTAAATTTTTCAAAATGGTTAAAGGAGAACAAAGTGATGAAGTAATCCCCTAACCAACATGTGGTTTGTGAATTCAACAAAACTAATTTTTCGAAAGAAACATTTGATTAAAACAAACTTAAGTGTTTTGAAATCACAATGGGAAAATAGTTTGTTGACAGGGGGAGTTCTGATTGTTTATGCCAGGTGAATGGCGAATTGAAGTGATTTGATATCAGTTTGTCATTTATTTGTACAGTTTTGTTTCAAATTTTCCCAGAAAATCAAAATTGAAACATATTTTGATTTTAGGGGGAGAAAATTTAAAAAAAAAATAGAAAATTTGAAAATGTCAAAAACATTGAAAAAAATCAAAAATGAGTTTTGTTGAGAAAAGAGGAAATAATAGTACATCAGTGGACTATCATAGCACGCTAAAGAAATGAAATGTCAAATGTGATAAATGGTCTCACTGATGATATGCCAGTAGGTTTTTGCACATTTAGTAGATTGTGACGAGATATAAACCTAAATTCAAACTTGCTTATATCGTGGGTAACATCTCTCGGATATATGGGTAACCCCCGAAATCTTGTTTGAAAGATTCCTTTTTCTGATATACTAGGTTTTTATACTCAGTGATATCTGGAGTATTATTCCGAGACTTCTGCTGAATGGAAGTTCTGACCTAGTCCTTGAATAATACTTTCCGCAAATGCTTGAAACATAGCATCACCCTCAGCATTCATGATAAGACAATAAAATTGCTTAGCAATGCTGTTGTAAAAAAGATCCTCTAAAGGGGACACACCCAAGTTGAGTCATGATCTCTCTGCTGAACGGTAGTTCTGACCTGAGCTCTCATGATTCTTCATAAATTATTAACCCCTTACAGATATCATTTGTGTTATAATTGCCTGTAAGACTGAATATTGGGATCTGGATACGGGAGTATATTCTGAGGTGGGACACGTGATTAAGTTTAAGTATCTAAGACATTAAACTCATATCTCGAAACAGTTGAAATTTGTGTGAAAATTTAAGTGGACCAGTATACTGACAATCAAGGTGAATCGTTTAGAACTTAAAATGATTAAAGCTTAATGGTGCTAGTGATTTGTCTCATAAACTGATATGATCCTCTTACATAAACTCACAAAAATATTATCTGTATATATTTGTTTACTGCATTTCATTCAAAAACAAAAATCCAAAAAGATTTTCGACAACTGATTTTGAAGAGCTGATATTCAAAATTCCATGTGCTAAACATGATGAATTGGGTTGGGAGAATATGTTGAAAACTTTGAATGTCATATACAAATATTTTGAAAGATTGTGTGCTTAGTTAATCAATGTCATTCATTGGAAATTGATGTAACTAGTATGTTTGTTGAATAAATGATGTCTACCAATAAGTTTCTTAAATACAATTGTTATAAATTTGTGAAACTTATGTTGAGGTAGAGGATGTGCAGGCTAACAGGTTGTAAACTTCATTATTCCCACGGAAGCTAAATGTCAAAGCTTGAACCAGATCAAGACCTCAGATTCTAGCATACTGAGAGGGGGAGTCTGGATCAACAATCAAAGGGAAGTTTGAAGATGGAGCTAGGACAAGATTCTGAAATTGTGAAGATAGAGTGCTTATGATGAGAAGACAAAGAGTTGGAGATAAGACCAAGACTGAAGACTCAGAGCCGAAAACTTCGTCAACATCCAAGGGGGAGTCTGTTGATGCATGGAATGTCTGTTGACTTCGTTTGAATCAAGTCTTAGGTCAAAATAGGTTAGATTAGAGCTTGAAGGTCAAATTAGGGTTTAATATTGTAATTTCGCTTATGTGTACATAGGTTAGGATAGTATTTCGCTTATATGTACATGTTTAGAAGTGATTTCGCTTATTAGGTCTTTAGGTGATTTCGCTCATAAGGTTACAAGGGGGTTTCGCTTATATGGATCACATAGGGTTTCGCTTATATGGACTGCCATATAAGCGAAATCAGTCAACTATATATATCTGATGTGTGATCTCATTCTGTAACCTTTGGAGCGAAACCAGGTCATATGCTAGGTGTCGGAACTCTGTCAAATTGAACTCAGAAAGCATAAATAAAGAAGAAATTGAAAGGAAAAGCTGTTGTAACTTCGTGTATACTGATTCCGCCTTTATACATGAAGATGAACGTTCTCAACTGACTGTTTAGGGTCGAAACACGGTCCAACAGTAAGTGTCTTAGCCCCCTTCCTTAGTTCAGTTTTAAGTTTAAAAACCGAAAAGTCAAAGTTATCATAATTTGACTTTGACTTTCGGTTTAATCACAAATGGTCCAGCCACTGTCCGAATTAAAAGTGGTTATGTGACCATAGTTAGGTAGGTGATTAACCCTTAAAAGGGCATCTCCTAATTATTTCGTTTGCCTAGTTAATTGTCGGGTCAAACTATTAAGTCAAAAAGTCTAACTGACTAGAATTTGAAATAAAAATTATAACTAACAATGCAGAGGTAATAAATCATATTTTATTATTCTAATAACTTGGTAATTAGTATTAGAACATGTCGAAGCATGTTCAACCCGACAATTATCGGTTTAGGGTCGGTTCACAATCGAAAGTCGCAAAAGTTTGACTTATGCTTTGACTTTCAGTTCTGACCCGATTAAGCTTGATCCTTCCATGTTTTAAGCTTCCATTAGGACCACTTTATGTTGTAGTATAACCCCCTGGAGTTATATTACCTGGTCCTTAGTAGTTTGAATTATATGCTCATGTCCGTTATTATGCTTATAAATGTCATTTTTACCCTTTTGACATATAAACGAGATTTTTAGAAATATGAGAGGACAAAAACCTTTATTACTGGTATATAAGCCTGTCCTGAAAATTTGACATCAGTTCTTGGTCTCAAACAGGAGTTATGGTCGATATCGTAAATTGAAGCTTCTTATTAAATAAATTGCGATATCTTGCATAAGTCATGTTTAAGCATAGGTTTTGACCCAAAACTCATTACCTACTGTTAAGATATTATTTTTAGGGATTTTTGGAACTTTTGATCAGATAATCTGATCATATCATGGAGTTCTTGTATAATCCGGTAAATGACGATAATATCCTTTTTATGTATAAAATGAGATTAACAAATGATTTGAATGCGAAACCTTTTCCTACTGATTTCATACATTAAATAAATTATTTTGAACAATTAAAAATGATCAAAATCTTAGATTTCCATAAAACACTTTAATTATCGTCAATTAGCGATTTTACGCTAATTAGGTGCATAGTATGGTTTTTATACCATATTTAACACCTAAGACTTGTTACCTACTAAATTTTTAAATAAATTTTTATATTATTACAGTAGGTATAAGTCATGAACTCAGACTTCCAAAAATGTCCTTAAAAGCATATGTGAAATGACCAAAATACCCTTTCGGGGCATAGTTTGGCCATAAATGGTAAACCTCACATATGTATGATATCTTACTGATGTAATGTGATAAAATAAACATTTTTACTGAATATTTTAGACCAGAACCTCAGTTTATTATAAAATCTCTTTTATAAAAATTAAAATGACCAAAGTGTCCCTACGGGACTTAAATTGGTTTTAAATACTTTTTGGGCATATATGTTAACATCCTACTGGTGTATTAAGATATTCTAAGCATAATAACATTTGAGACCTGTATATAATTCATTTTGTTACCTGTTATGCATTTATGCATTCGGGTCGGTTTATGTGACTAGTTTACATAAAATAGCCGAAACGGGTTTAACCTTATCATTAAATCTTCAAAATCCAGAATGTATTTAGTTTACCCATATTATACAAGTATCCAAACTTGTCGGGTCTAAATCACATTCTATTCCGGTCACCGCTTAATCTAGCGTTTTACCGTTTCTAAAACTTTAAGTTAGCCGGTCTAGGTCCGTGACCTAAATAAGACCCGTTAGCATTCTGAATTGGTTATATATTACCATCATTCCAGACTAGACCCACCCGGTAAAAGCTACCTGCATTTAGATAGATTGAATACGACTGAGTTATTTTGTTGTGAATCAAGTATTAGCTTAGGTAAATACTTTTAACTTATTTTCCCTTATACGAGCTTGGGATACGGTATAATATAATACCGCTTGGTCGGGTATGAAATCATTTAATCGGATTGTGATTAATAAATTGCATAACCCGTTTTAATCTGTTTTGTTTTATAACATAAACATTGGGGGTTAATACGACCGTGTCTTGAATATCCTCGGCTCATTTCATTTGAAAATGGCCACGACCTAAGCACGGGGTGTAGGCATACACCTGACAGATGCAAATGCTAAATAACCCACATGTTGGGGATAACTCCTTTGTGGGTTTTATAAGTGGTGAGTCGGTTAATCATGATCGGCTTCCAAACCGGCCCCATATGTATGACAAAAATGTAAAACTGCATACAAGATTTTATTAAAGATTGTCCCAAGTTATAAATGGTTTGTGCCTTGTGCATTTAAATCAATTTTCATAAACACTTTTCAAACGAGTCGGTTAATTGTATTTACCAGTGAAAACTGATGTATTTTCCAAAGACTAAGTGAGGTACTACACATAATAGGCTGGGAGCTTCTCGGTGTTGAAATAAAGGATCTTGCAAATCCTTAAAGATGCCTTAAAGTCTGCTAAACTTCATTTTATACATTCTGTAAAGATCCACCTGTGGATTTGATATTACAGGCTCGTCTATAATAAATACTTTGATATTTTCAGACATTTGAGTTTGTATAATATTTTATATTCCAAGACTTCCGTTGTGCTATAATTGTGTTAATTGACTATGATGATATCAACTACGTCACGATACTCCCCACCGGGCCCACCGGTAATACGTGTTAGGCATGAGCAAATGATATAAAATACCGATCCCATCCCGATCCCGATCCTGATATCGATAATCCCGATCCCGACATGTTTCGGTATCGGAAACGGTATCCATATTTTGGTTTTTTCGGTATCGGTACGGTACGGTATCGGTAAAATACCGACTTTTACCCAAAAAATACCGATACCGTACCGATACCGTACCGAACCGACATGTTTCGGTATCGGTATCAAGTATTCATGAAATTTCGGGATCGGGATTATTGGTATCGGGACGGGATCGAGATGGGATTGGTATTTGCTCATCCCTAATACGTGTAAATATCGGGGTGTGACAGGTTTTGTCCCCGAAACCTTAATACGTACCAAATAATGATGGGTAGTGCTTTCGCATTTCATCTTCTGATTCCCATGTCAGATCTGATCCTTTCGGATGCTGCCATTGAACTAGAACTTGTCGATGGCTTTATTGCGAAGATGCGTTAAACTCACCTAAAATCTATGTTGTCGGATTTGTATTGTTCGAGAGGACAAGAAATCTGTGATAACTTATGTGAATGTATTGTTTATTAGTATGGGATAATGAACGCATTAAATACTGTCGCAATATAGTTGTTATGGAATCTCTTGAGCAATATGATTCGCCTAGTGTCGTGCCCCGATGAATCCGCCATCGGTTGGGGTGTGACAGATTGGTATCAGAGCCATAACTATAGGGAATTAGGCCAGACTTGACCTAGTCCGGGTCAATGTCTTAGAAACGACCTAGTCTATAGTCTAAGTACCAACGGGCCGACTCGTACGAACCCAGAAGGAATTGCACGGGCCTACTTGATGCTCTCGTTCGAAGTCGCTAAAACTACAACTTCGCGTGAACACCGCATACTACAATTTCACGCGAAGAGCCTTTCCAAAGGCTGGAATGTTACTTTGCCTTTCCTAAGGCTAACACAATACACACATTTTCGAAAATACTCGCATAACATAACCGAGGAGTTCAGTCGAGATTAGGCGTGAAAACCAAGAACTCTCGACAAGATCGCTCACTCAGCGCATTTTTAGCACGAGAACTTTCTGGTGAGCTAGGAGTGACATCCATATCTCATCGAAAGCCTCCATTTCAAGACCCAGTGGAACTCCCGAATATATATTCGAAGAGCACAACCACAGCTAGGAGCAAAATAATTAAGTCAGGGTGAAACCCGTATCTTAATAAACCGTTCCATTCTCTATAAAATAATTTTCAAAAGCTCTCACCAAGGACTTGGCTATAACGATAACTCGAGCCACGCGATGACTAGGAAGATGAATGCCATGAGCTGCATCCCAGTGGAAGCATAAGTCTTCTAGGGCAACGCGCGTGCACGAACTTGTTGGGTATAGTTGGGTTACCTTGGGTAGTTGATGCCTAAACACCCGAGGCACTCTATCTACTTTTCTAGCATACGACCTGCCGATTTTACGCTCTATGGAACTCATTTACGCTTATGTGTTTTCAATTTATAACTTTATGCTTTATCGATTTCTCAATCTATCGATTTTCGCTCCCTGATTTATAAACACACAACTTGCACAGCCATCGCAATCTAAAACAAAAATCGAATGTTCGTAACAAAGCTAATGTCCAATTAATCGCTCTCGCTCTCTCCCTCTTCATCGCGTCCTCGCGCATTCTACACCGCCATGTATAAGTGTTTTAGCCATATCAGCAGATTTTCGTGGAAAAAGGCCATGTGAGGCTTAATATCAGTTGAAATTTGTGGTTTCATTTAATCTAATCAAAACGCATGTTCCCACCGCTTGCAACGCATCGATCGTCGCCTATCGCTCGACGGTTGTCGCTATCGCTCGTCGCTTATCGCTTTTCGCTTATCATCGCCGTCTTTGCCTACTATGTCTATGTTTGTGTTGGTGTTATCAATTATCGCATACTGCTTATCACTTGTCACACTCGCCCGTGACACTAAACTGAGTTCGAAAACGACCTCATCACTCCGTTCGCCTTCCAAGACTTGATCCAACCCTTTCCTGTTTGGATCAAGTCATCGCAAATCTATCTGTACTATGTCGACACGTATGACACTGCCTCACGAGACGGAAGCCATATGGTTAAAGCATGGTGGATACGCCGCTGGTACTTCCTATATATAAGTGTTTTAACCATATTGTCGAACTTTCGTGGAAAAGTGCCATGCGGGGCCGACCTTAAATTTAAATTTTGGTGTTATTAAAAGGCTTTATTTACACAAAGTTTAAACCGAGAATTTCCTACCAACTTTTTCTAAGAAAAATTTAATTAAATTTTGTACAAAACGAGATTATCTTGTAAAGATGGTGTGGCAATCGACTCAAGTTACTGTCGCGTGACGAGGGAATTTCGTAAAACAAGTTCTAATCACCCCAAAATCTTTTAATAACCTAATAAAGCTCCTCTCATAGCACTGGCGTGAACGTCGAAACAGTTCAACACCACCCTGTGGGAAGATTTTTCGTAAACAAGTTTTCTCCAAACCTTTTCAAATTAATCAACTTTTCAGATATACAAAAACACTTTTGGATCGCTTTTCGTGCTTGTCAACTTTTGTTATATGAATCGTCTTACTCATTGCCTTCGTCAGTCATCTCAACACTCTCGCTTGTCAAATTTCAATCGATCGCCGTTTATTTTGACGCTCTTAATCGCTACTCCCACTCGCCTCGACCCTCGCAACCCTTCTTGTGGATTAATTTCGGGACGAAATTTCCTAAAGCAGGGGAGACTGTAACAACCCGCACGTCCGTGCGTTGTTACTGCTCGTTACGCCTAGCACCAGAGATTCGGATCATAATGTGGCTATATCGAATACATTGCTATATCGCAGTATTTGCATACTTTATCGCTATCACATCACATTGCACCTGCTGACAACCACGATGACGTTGAGTGAGGACCTATTCTACCCTCCTCGACAGTCGTGATGTGTCACGACGCAACGCATATTCGAAACGTGCAACTCGATTATCGCAAGATTTGGAATATGGATATGTATATACAACCTAATGTGACTAATTATAATAAATATACGAAAATGTGGATGAATATGTGTAACCAAACTATTACAACGCTTAATGATCGAAACTAAACGCCAAAACTCAATTCGCCGGAGGCATTTGATCAAATGACAATTCGATCGGATGGTCATCCGATCGGACTGCCATCCGATCCGACACCTTGCATCACCTTCCCTCCTCTTCACCTATAAATAGCACTTGTCACATCACTTGAACAATGATGTGACAGCTCTCACTCGATCATCATGCTTTGGGGCATTTTCTCTCGATTTCTTGCAATTCTTGTAAGTTTTCAGCCTAAATCTTGTACTTCTATGATCTACGCACACTCCTTCATCTTTTTCACCATTAAATCTTAACTTTTAACCATGAAATCAGTGGATTTGAGGTGTTCTAGGATGATGTCATCATGGAGTTCTTGTGAACTTCAAGTATTGGCCTCATTCCACTAAGAATAACTCGGATCTAAAGGATTTCCACATGATTTCACAACGATTTCGCATAGATCTAAACACCTTCAAGGATAAAAGGATTGAAAGAAACTTTTTTAACTTTCTTTCAACTCTTTTACACTCAATGCACTCAAAACGATAGAATCGGAGCTTGTTTTGATCTTCTACTCATTCTTAGTGATGTGTTGGTTCAAGATCTGGAATCTATCCAAGAGATTACTGATTTTGGGTTAAACATGAAACACCGTCTCGAACAGCTGACTAATCGGACTAGGGTGGTTCCTATCCGAACGGGTCACTTGAGTCTTGACGAGTTTCTGTTGTTTAGCACGTTATCACGTTATCTCGATCAAAATCGCAAACTTTCAAAACAATCAAGTGTCAAGACGATCAGAGCAGTTGGATCGGATTGCCACCCGATCGAACAGTCGTCCGATCGGCTTGCACTTGGTTACTAGTGTCAAGACAATCAAAGCAGTTGGAACGGATTGCCGTCTGATCGGATTGCCACCCGATCGGATTGCCACCCGATCGGATTGCCACCCGATCGAACAGCCGTCCGATCGGCTTGCACTTGATTACTCACTTAAATTATTATTCCAACTTTTCAAGTTTTGAACGTCGAACGGATTGTCGTCCGTTCGGATTGCCACCCGATCGAACGACCACCCGACTCTGTGATGTTCTGAACTCAACACTTAAACAATTTTCAACATGTTCATCCAAACGGATTGCCACCCGATCGGATTGCAATCCGATCGAGTGACAACCTGATGTGAACTTGTTCTCACTAAAAGTGTTCTACCAATCGGATTGACGTCCGATCGACCGACCTGAAAGGTAGAGATACTTCTCTGTTTTCAAAATGCTACAATGAAAACTTCAAAGTGCAAGCCATCATACACAAACATATCTTCACCAGACGAGGTGACAATCCAATCGAATGGCCATCCGATCGGATGACCATCCGAATGGATTGCCACCCGATCGACTGGCCATCCGATCGGATTGCCATCCGATCGGATTGCCATCCGACTCTTGGTTCACCGCTACCGTTTGACGCACTATTCAACGCTTACGTTATCAATCTGTAATCAGGCTAATCTCAGACGCGCTCCTTTCAATCCAACCAAGTTGTATTTACTTGCTGAACACTGACTGTGAGTATACTCGAACCCTTTTCATCGCATTTTGGGTGTAACATACGTTCCTATCAAATCAAATTTAACAAACGAATTATTCAATCAAACTGTTTATCACTTGCGAATAACTGGTATGCATATTTACATGTGGTGCTAGTTACATATGTGTTAGGACTTATACTCGCGAGGTCCCGCCTTAACTAGTATAGTACTATAGCACCCAACGGGGTCTAGTTAGGATGAATAGCAATGGCAATCGCAGCTCGAGTGACTTAGCTGGTAGTATCAGTCTTGTATGCATGTATTTTGAGGTATCTCGTTTATGTATTTGGTAATTCGCAGCACTTTTAAACTGTTTACGCTACTCTATCAAAACTAGTATACTCGCCAATACTTTTGTATTGACATTGTTTTAACGTATGTTGCAGGTTTAGTCGCAGTCTACATCAAATCAAGCTAGGAAGTCTAGAAACTCACCTAAAATCTATGTTGTCGGATTTGTATTGTTCGAGAGGACAAGAAATCTGTGATAACTTAGGTGAATGTATTGTTTATTAGTATGGGATAATGAACGCATTAAATACTGTCGCAATATAGTTGTTATGGAATCTCTTGAGAATTTTGATTCGCCTAGTGCCGCGCCCCGATGATTCCCCCATCGGTTGGGGTGTGACATTCATAAACGAGGGAAGTTAGGCCCTCGGTACATTGGGTCGTTCGAAATTATAGCCCGGGTTGGTAAGGTGGCATATCAGTTGGAATTACCTCCGGCTCTAGATGGAATCCATAACACTTTTCACGTGTCACAACTAAGGAAATGCCTCGCGGATGAAACGGAATCTGTGCCACTTGATGATATCGAACTGGATGAGAAAATGAACTATGTTGAAAGGCCGGTGGCTATCAAGGATTCCAAAGTAACGCATCTTCGAAATAAAGCCATCGACAAGTTCTAGTTCAATGGCAGCATCGGAAAGGATCGGATCTGACATGGGAAACAGAAGATGAAATGCGAAAGCACTACCCATCATTATTTGGTACGTATTAAGGTTTCGGGGACGAAACCTCTTTTAAGGGGGGGTAGATTTGTAACACCCCAAATTCTAATAAAGATTAATTGAATGTTTATATGTTTTAAATGATTAGTTAGTTAGTTATAAATAAATAATGAAAGTTAAAAGTTAGGAAATATATAAGAATGATAACTTAAATAACCTTGAGGGGTTAAACTTGTAAATATGATTAGTAACATTATAAAAATTTAAAAACCCAGTTAGTGGGTGTGTGTGGGTCGCGACCAAGAAGCAGGAAGGAGAAGAAACACTTCTCCTTCATAATACCTCAAGAAATTCAGGAATTTAAGGTGTTGTTGATCCAGAAAACAAATGCATGAAGTTAATTCCTTGCTAATCTAAGCATATTGAACATAAGGTAAGTTAAATGTGGTGTTTTGATGCATATTCATGAAACTAGGGTTTAATCAACTCGTGAAATTAAAGAAATTGAATTGATGTATGGAATAGAATCATCATTAGAAGATGTTTTATGCCTAAATTCGTTTGTATTGAAGGTTTGAAGTAAAACCCACTTAATCTAGTAGTTCCATAAATTGAGTATTGTGATGGATGAATGTATGAGTACTAGTAAAATTGATGAACTACTATGATTTTAGAATGAGTGAGTTATGTGATTTTGATTGATAAAGGGTGTGAAGACTACTAGAGAAATTATGCATAAAACACTTGTACTTAGTGCTAAGATTGTTATACACACACCAAGTGTTCGATTAAATGCTTGAATAGTTGATTCATGTAACTTTGAGTGAATTAGGATGCGTTACTCTATGTGTGAAAATATGGATATGATAATTGTGAAAAAGTGTATGTGGAATGCGAATTTCATATGAATGTGAAAGCTAAGTAAATAAATGAGATGATCTAAGTAAAGAATGGAATTATGTGTAGGAATCAAGGAAGAAGGAGGAAGCTCCGGTTCGCAACAACAATCACAAGAACGAGGTGAGTTTGCTACTTACAAGTTTATTCAATATATTAGTAGCTTGTTCCTTTAAATGTTAGATGCATAATGGAAGACGTAGTATTGAAATGAGAACGCAAAAGTAGAGCTCCGTATCGGTCCGTGATGAACGGGTCGGTTCGGGTTAGAACGAGAATTAATGAGTTAAAGTTTTCTCGATGTTCTGTGTAAACGGGTCGTGATAGAATGAGATGCAAACGTAAGAATGATGTAAGGAACTTGGTTACATAAACAAGAATGCCGATTACAAGAATGAATTAGTCATACGTGGTATAAATTAAAAATGGTGATGATTAGTTCACCAAGTTCATTGATGTGTTAATTGATATATGAATATTATGCTAATGATGTTTGTTGTATTGGTTTTAGGTAAAAGTCAAGCTTAGTTGCTAATGCCTCGCTCGGAATCGAACACACCTTGATCACCTTTAAGCGCTTCCGCAATTTTTGATGTATCATCAATGGGTCAATATTTTGGTTTAATTAGGCCATGTTGGTAGTTATAAACTCTAAACTTGAAGTTGTACATTTTTTTGTCAAACACTAGTTGTAATAGTCGTTTTGAAAGTTTCTAAAGTGTTATGAAATTTACTATGTCTTTTTAAAATGCGTTGTAGGTTAATTGTTGAATGTTATTAAACAGGGAATTGCTTATTTTACGAACGGGTCATGCCCGAATTTTATTAGACAATAGTATGAATTATTGTATTTTCGAATTTAGAACTTTGGGCGTTTCATAAGGCCTAAGGGCACGTTTTTTCGAACTCGAAAAAGGTACACGAATTTTTAGGGCCGGCCCTATCATTAGATACAGTAGCTCCATATGTTGTAAAGTGGAATGTGGCGTGCTGAGAAGAAGAGACTCCCGACAACTGATGCTTTGCGACGAAGAAATATAAATATCGAGAATGGGGTATGTAATTTGTGTGGCAATAGTGAAGAAACAGTAGATCATTTACCGACTTCTTGTCAATTCGCCTCACATGGTGGCGGATTCCACCGGTGTACGTACTCGAACTAAGGGATTTTTGCTTGGCATAAAAAATTATAGTAGAAGCTCGTAAAAAGGTCATTCAAGGAATTATTCTTACGACTAGCTTGGTCATCTGGAAGGAACAAAATGAAGTGGTCTTTGATGGTAAAAATACGAGTGTAGCTAAAGTGATGGAAGATATAAAGTCTTTAATGTTTCTATGGATTAAAAAATAGATCACCAATTAAAAGTCTCACATGAAAAAATTGGTGTGTTTTTGATGTGTAACTTCGGATGTTGGTTTTATTTCTAGCTTCGTGCTAGTATATTTGAATGAAAGTTGCAGTTCTAAAAAATGGTAAAATTTTATATTAAAAGATCGTTATAAGGTTTTGATATGGGTATATTATTTCTCAATGATGGAATGAAACAATATTACAAGAATATATAAAAATGTATTTTAACAACCTAAGAGCTAATAATGAAAAAAAAAATTCTACAATGAATGCATATTAACCCTAATATTGTTACCTAATAGATAGCTTTCATTACATTAATCACTAATTTGTAGAAGTTGTGAGATAAAATGGCAAATTATAATAAAATGATTACATTTTGATACAACAATTACAAGAATATATACAAATATCTTCTAAGTACGAGTGTAATGGGACGGTACATTACGGGGAAAGTGTCCATGGCGCCGCGGAACACCGCTACAGACGGGGCGCTATGGGGGTACAAAATCTTGTTTCCGTTATACACATAACGGCGTGAAGGAAGAAAGATTCAAACTTTTTGAAGGAAGAAAGATTCAAATAAAAATGAAAATAACTAGGTAATGATAGGTAGTGGCTTTATGACTACGCGCTCTAGTGATATACCGTCCCATGAAGTCCCTGTATGACGTGGCGTGCCACTTGTCACATAACGCCCCCAAAGGGCCTTTATGACTACACATGGCCTAAGGCCATGCGTAATGGGCATTATAAGGGCATGAAAGAGTTTGATAACGCCCCCAGCACCATCCCCTTAGGCGTTACAGGGGCACGAAAAAGGAAGGGCATTTCTAGAATAATGCCCAAAGAGGAGAAAAAAATTGTAATTATCGAATGAAATGGCCATTAACCGTTACACATTTTTTGCAAGGGTGCTATAATGTTGATGTGGAGAAAAATGTCCCTTATGGGGCATTAACCATTACACGTGGTCTAAGACCATGTGTATTGGTAATGCTCATACCCTTGGGCGTTTTGCGCCATGTGGCAGCCCAGTTAGTAATGGGGCATTATGGGATGTTTTCTAAAATGGGTGCAGTGAGAATGTGGGGATTGTAGGGCATTATGTTAAAATGGGTGCAGTCAACATGGCCTGTGATTGGCCAAATCCTTTTGCTCATGGCGTTGAATTAAGAACGTTTCTGCCCAATTTCTCCAAAACAACGCCCATGGGGGAGGAAGATCAGGCATGGGAGGGCGTGCTTTGGCTCAAAAACGCCGAATAACTCAAGACTATGGATGGTCTAACAAGTAACAAGCTAGGAACAAATAATGAGAAATAAATGTTTACAATGAATGCATATTAACACTAATATTGTCTCCTAATAGATAGCCTTCATCACATTAATCACTAATTTACAGAAGTTGTGAGATTAAATGACAAAGTAATTACATTTTGAAATAATAACCCGAATAAAACATTTTCATTGAGATAATAATCTCGCGACAACATTTCAGCCTCAAAGGTCATGTTAACATATTATCAAGTTAGATCACAATCTTATCAGATAAAATTTGCTTTTCACTTTGATGATATTCTTTTCATTATATATTCATCAACCTAATCTTATTCATGATTGCAATCATGTGTTTCAAACTATATGTTAATCAGATATTAAATGTGTTCAAAAAAATATTTGTTTTTTTATTCTAAAAACCATTTTTTGCATTAATCGTTTATGTCGTATATACAACTCCTATTACATATAATAATTTAAAATAGATATGAACACCGTATTTTATAAAAATTATCAATGTGACGCTCTCTAATTAGTTGGTTGGAATTTAACCAGAGTTATCTTTGAGGATTTAAGCGTCTCGGTCGAGCTGAAAAAAACGCCCTATGACCTAACAAATTATATAAACTATTTTTAGACGACGATTAACGTTATAACAATACATATAAAATTGCTAAATTCAACCGTTTCTAATGTGTCAAATACATTCAATTCCATATAAAGTTCATCACTATCATATATAAAATTGCTAAATTCAATATTTTCTAATGTGTCAAATACCTTCAACTCCATATAAAGTTTATCACTATCAATATCCAATCTTTAGTTTGTGTTTTTTTTTAAATTATTAATTACATTAAATAGATGTTTGGATAATGGATATGCATCAAAAGAAGACTAATGGACCCAATATGTTATAAGATTTTACATATGGATAAAAAAAAGTATTTGGGCCAATGCTAATAAGTTGTAAGATTTTAGATAAATATTCATATGGTCCAATAAATTATTGAGATAAATATTTGATAATGGATATGAATTAAAATAAGACTAATGAGCTCATAATGTTATAAGATTTTAGATAGATATGCACAAATCAAGTTTTTTAGAACCTAAAAGCGGGTAGGAACCGGGTTGGATCAACAAAGTCAAGAACCGGTTTCGGGTACGTTTTGCTTTTTGATCGGGTTTTGACTGGTTTGGCCGGGTTTTTTTCAGCCAGTTCGGGTCTGGGTTTTGACCGGGTAGAGGTGGAACCGGGTCCGGTGTCGGGTCAAGTCCGATTCGTTTCCTATTTCAACACTCGGGTCTGGAACTGATGTGTACCAGCTGGTCGGGTAGGGTAGGGTATGGATAAAAATAAAATTACCTAAGCCTAATATGTTGTAAGATTATTTTTTATAGAGATGGTTTAATAATTTTTCTATTTTCACATTTTTTTAGAATATATATATATATATATATATATATATATATATATATATATATATATATATATATATATATATATATATATATATAGGATTAGGTTCAAGAATGAACACTAGTGTAGTTTGCGAACTGAGCGAACTAATCCTGGCCATACATATGTGTAGATCAATGGCCAGGGTTTGATGATGAAATAAACTAGTGTATTTTACGATTTGATGATAAAATCCTAGTCATCCATGTGTGTAAATCAATGGCCAAGATTTGTTCACTCAGTTCGCAAACACACTAATGTTCACTCTAGAACCCCACCATATATATATATATATGGGGTAAGATCAAATAAAAAGTTTATTTTGCCTAAGGGGCTGTTTGGTAGCCTCTTAATGACCATTCAGATACTACCTCTTAATGGTTTAAAACCTCTGAATGAATAAGAGGTAACCTCAAGTCTGAATGGTTAAGAGGTAACCTCTGAATGGTAAATCATCACATGTCACATTCTTCTACCTTCTTATTGGTAAAATTCTTAATGGTTCCATTAAGAGGTAGCCTCTTAATGACCATTAAGAGGCTACCAAACAGCCCCTAAGTAGGATGAGAAGTAATCTTAATCATCCATTTTTTAAATCAATGGTTAAGATGCAAGTGTATGAGAAAGGAGGAGTGGAAGGGTATCTTGGGAAAATCCTATTTATGGACTTTCTCTCTCCACATGCAAGACACATTCATATTCCACCCCCATTTTTTAAATGTTCATAACTTTTTATACGACATTTTTTTTCATAAAAATTTCACCGTAAAATCGAGCGTCTTTTTATCTTTAATTTGAGTACCATATTGCTATATAAAATATGAAGACTAAAAAAACCTACTAAAATGTGTTGTATTTCTATGTTGTATAACATTTTTTTGTGCTGGATTTTTGTACTATATTTTTGTGTTGAATTTTTTGTCTTAAATTTTTTTTCTCATTTTTTGTGCTGGATTTTTTTTTGTACTACATTTTTTTGCTGAATTTTTTCATGCTATATTTTTTGTACTAGATTTTTTTGTACTAAATTTTTTTGTGCTATATTTTTTTGTACTAGATTTTTTTGTGTTATATTTTTTGTGCTATATTTTTGTACTATATTTTTTGTGCTATATTTTTGTAGTATATTTTTTGCACTAGATTTTTTGTGCTAGATTTTTTTGTACTATACTTTTTGTGCTATATTTTTTTTATACTAGATTTTTTTGTTGTATTTAAAAAAAATAAAAGGGGTGACACATGTCATTTTCACTCCTATTTATAAGGACCAAAATGCCCTTCATTCCTATTTATTAAGAGTGCCACATGTTATCATCACAATCTTTCTTAGGCTACTTAGAAAAAATCCACTTTTTAGTGGATCCTTCCCCTTGTTTTGCATACCCGACAAAACTCCTTTTTCTTATATTAAAGAAAACTCGCACAACACTTGACACTACAGTCTCGAGAAATGTTGTGTTCTTGGTCCATGAACATGATATTGATGAATGATTACTCATGACAGACTTAGGGTGAAGGGAGTGGTTAAACAGGTGAAAGTGGTAAACTTTAAAATGGACCAATCAGAGAGTGTCACGTCAGAGAGGAGAAAAAGTTTAAACTTTGCTGAAAAGTGTTGGCAATGGTTAAACACTTTGAAATTGGTAAACTATTTTTTTTATTTTTTATTTTTTTTAAGACATGCCCGCTGCAAATTTTCGTTTCCAGCCGCCGAAAAATCACGATCACCTCCACCACCGCCGGTTCCAGCTCCATCAGCCACTCGCCACCACCACCACCGGTTCCACCTCCATCTTCAGCATCATCCAATCATCATCAGCATCATCCAATCATCATCAGCATCATCAGCCACCACCACCACCGGTTCCACCACAGTCACCTCCACCGCCACCATCACCACTCGCCACCACCACCACCGGTTCCACCTCCATCTTCAGCATCATCCAATCATCATCAGCATCATCCAATCATCATCAGCATCATCAGCCACTCGCCGCCACCAACACCGCCGTGGCTCCGCCCATCGCCGCCGCACCTGTTCCACCGGCTATATAGCCGTTACACAGAAAACAAGACACCAATCATCATCCAATCATCATCAGCATCATCTCTCTCTTCTTTGGTCACTCGGCAAAGGGTCACCGATGTTTGAGGTTTGCCGATCGGCAAAGGTGGCCGGCGGCGGTGTTACCGCTCGGCAAACACCTTTGCCGATGAGTTTCCCGCTCCACTCCCTTCACCCTTATTTTTAGTTTAGGATGTTGATATTTGTATTCTCACAAAACGTGCGAGTCTCGCATTCTAACGTATCATTCAATTAAAATTTAGAGGAAAAGAATATGATTACACCTTTTCGGTCGAGATATGTCCCCAAACCAAAAGGAAGGGCAACAATTACATAAACGTTTGCAATGTGAATACTGCCACCAAACTTTAATAAAGGCATCTAAACCTTCCCTTAAACATTATAGTATTTGACATGTTTTTTTTTTAAGTTTGTCGGTTATCTTTATTTGTAACTCGCGGTCCATGTATTAATTTCTTTATTTCGAACAATATGGAAACCTAGACAAATGTCTTCAAAACCATAATAATGTTCATACACCAGATTGCTACCCAACTTTAAAAGACAATACATCTCTCCACTTCTTTTATGTATACCTGATATATTTTAATTTGAACACACAGGTAACGTCCACAAAAAGATCCGAATTAATTATAAGAGAATAATATCCTAATAGTCCATGTGGTTTGCTAATATTTCACATATAGTTCCTACACTTTTAAAATTACGTCTACAGTCTCCAATTTTTGCACACTCGTTCTCGGATAGTCCCTGAAGCGGATAGAAGTTAGTTTTTTCAATTAAGTGGTTGTGAAATGACCTATATACCCTTAGTGTTAAATAATACCTAAAAAGTTAAAAGATATATAATTAATATTTAAAAATTTATATGGAACCCACCACCCACCCTACCCTCTTCATCTTCCCCAATCTTCACCACATCCACCTTTCACCACCACCACCTCACCCCGTAGGAAAAACGCCACCACATCACCCCTCCCCCCATCATCTTCAACCTCATCCACCACTGCCACCATCACCCTCCACTTCGATCTTCTTCTTCAAGGTGAACAATGGAACTTGAACAACTCAAGAAGCAGATTTGGATGGTGGAACCACTGACGAGCCAGTCGGTTCACGTCTATACCGACGACATATAAGACCTCTTCCACTTCGGTCATGCTCGTTCCCTTGAACAAGCCAAAAAAATCGTAAGTTAGGCTTTTCTTACAAGATTCTGTTTAGTAATTTTCAGTTGTCCTTCTGTTGAGTATGTTGATCTAGCTTCTAATTGTTGATGAATTTGATTTTGAGTTTATGTATTGTTTGGTTTTGGAATGTGTTGTCTAAGAGTTTAGTTTAGGTGGGTGTGTGTTTGAGGTTTGATTAGTGGCAGTTGTTAGGTGTGGGTTTTCTATACCTTGGATCACGGATCCTCAAGTGCAGCCAGGATCACGGATCCTCAGTTCTTTTTGAATTAAGGATCCTCAGAAGACGTTGCAGGTTTAAGGATCCAGGATCCTTATTAATATCCTAACACTAACGATTGTTTCCACTATGTTTGAATTCGTTTTACAGGAGTATTCGAATGGGACTTGGTTTTGCCGAGATTCTAGGGGAATATGCTCCATTATTCTGCACGTGCATGGCTTGTATGACCGTTATGGAAGTCGTGGGAAGCTAGCATGATTTGCGGATTGTTTGTTAATTAGATTATTTCTATTTTTAAAAGGGGATAACGAGCTTGATAGTTAGAACAATTAGCAACACACACACTCTCGAGAACTCTCTGCAACTTATTGGCGATTACACACATTTTGCACACTAGTGATCCTTGTAACAAGCTTGTTATCATCCCGATTTGTAACCTTTACTTGTTTAATATATTTGGTGATCGGTAGTTTCCATCACCCGAGGTTTTTTCTGCCAGAGATCATATCTTGATCAAGGGCTTTTTCCTCGTATAAATCCTTGTGTCACACATTCATTTCATTCATAGTTTGTCCATACATTTGCCATTTAATTCAAGCATCACACCTCACAAAATCGGATTTGGTTGTATAATCCTTGTGTGATTTTTGACCAAAACAGTTTGGCGCCCACCGTGGGGCAATTGGTGCTTCATTTCTGAGAAATTTTGTTCATTTCGACCATTTTGGTTCATCACCTTCAACCACATGGCTTCTTCAGCGAAGAACACTTCAAGTTCAATGCCGGTAGTCACTTCTTCACAGGGCATTCTACCTTTGCCTCCAGCACCTTTTGGATCCCAGAAGAATGCTGAGAATGCTGCGAAGAAACAAATCCCCATGAAGGGTTACATGCAACAGCAGGACAAAACCAATGAAAGGATCCTTCGAGAGATTGATGATATCAAGAAATTGAAGAGATCAGCGGAGGATCACTCTCCTTTGATGCCGAGATCACTGAATTTCGACACTCCAGTCATAAATGCCCAGCACTCTACAGCTCCAGATGTCCAGTACCAGGGTGGATCATTGGGAATGCAATATGGATCAACGGCAATGACTCAGGCTCAAGGATCCTACTTTCAGCCTTCAGGATCCTCTCTTCAGCCTCAAGGATCCTCCTTCCAGCATCAAGGATCCTTCACTAGTTCAGGATGATACATGGGGACGCAGACGGTTCAAGGATCCTACGCTCAGCATCCAGGATCCTCATTTCAGGTTCAAGGACCCTCATCTCAGGGTCAAGGATCCTCATCTTAGGCTAATGGATCCATGGATTATCCTCCAAGACCCCCAACTTCGGTGTATCAAGGATCCAACATCTTTCAGGGTCAAGGATCCTTAAGAAGTGCAGAACCCAAAAGTTCAGAGATTCATTTGGGAGACTTCATACCAATGCAGACTATTGCTTCTTCTAGTCCCTCAGTTATACCAGAATCCCGTCAATATGGATTCACATCTGGAATTCCAAACCTGAATCCTCCAGGAGGTAACACTTTGAATAATTCTTATACTACTAACCATGGCTTTATGCAGGATATAGGTATTAACCAAGCTATGGCCAGAGAATTACAAAAGCTAAAAGATATGATATCCAGCGTTCCAGTAGTGGTTAAGCCCATTCCTGAAATTCCAGATGGAAGCCACAAGATATCTCGTTTTGCACCACCTATTTGTGATGCCGAGATACCGAAGAGATTTCAAATACCAACCATGAAGTTATATGATGGATCAATGGATCCAGAAGAGCATGTAGCTCAATAGAGAAAGGATGGAGATCAATCCAATTCCTGAGAGGTTAAAAGAAGCATGTCTATGCAAGGGTTTCGGATCCACACTGACAGGATCAGCTCTTAAATGGCTGCTAAGTCTTCCCCCTTACTCTATTACTTTATTTGCTAATCTAGTTAATCTGTTTAATAGCCAATTCTCATGTAGCAGAAAATTTGAATGTTTAACTAGTGACTTGTATAGGGTAACACAAGGTCAAAATGAATCACTTAGAGATTATATCACTAAGTTTAGTAAAGAGTCCTTATATATTCCTAATCTGGATATTGCCTTCAAAATGGGTTTACTTAGGGATTCATTGTTCTATGATGATCTTGTCATGACCCCTTGCAGGAATCTTAATGAAGTGAGAACCAGGGCCCTTAGATTCATCCGACTAGAGGATGATAAAAGGATCCAAGAAAGAGTGGCAGGATCCTCGAAGCAGGAAAAGCAAGGATCCTACTTCAGGAACAACAAGTCTAAGTCATACAACAAGTCTGATAACTAGAACGTGCATGCAGTGGAGCAAGAAGATGATGATGAGGATTATCCTCCCATTTCTAAATATTGTTTTTCTGTTGATAACAATGAACTAATCCTTGCAATGCAGAACTTAGGTGAAAAAGCAAGATGGCCCAGAAAAAGTGATAAGCCAGCTGCAACAAAAGACAAATCCAAATGGTGTGCATATCATGAAGATTTCGGTCATCTCACTGAAGAATGTATTGCACTCAGAAAAGAGATTGGTTACTTGTTAAGCAAAGGGCACTTGAAGGAGCTGTTGTGAAGAAAAAATTCAAGGATCCAGGATCCTGAAAAAGTTCCAGAAAGAGCTCCTGCTCCTCCTGCTGATGCACAAATTATCAACTTCATATCCGATGGATCAGACATATGTGGCACTTCCTTTTCAGCAGCCAAGAGGCATGCCAAGGAGACCAAGATGGATAATGGGGATAGACCCATCCGAACTTCTACTGTTACACAGGAAAAAGTTATAACTTTTGATGAGGATGATCGTGTGGATGTTCAGGATCCTCATCATGATGGTCTTGTTATTACTTTGTTTATATCTAATCATTTTGTTCGCAAGATCTTGATAGATGGAGGAAGCTCAGTAAACATCATTCAGCTTGATGTCCTCAAGAAGATGAACATTCCTGAATCAGAAATTATCCCAAGATCTTCGATTCTTGTGGGATTCAGTGGAGAAACCAAGAACACATTGGGGGACATTAAGCTTCCCATTTACATAGAGGGACTTAATTCTTTTCAGAAGTTTTGTGTTATAGATTGCTTATCCTATTGCAATGTTATCCTTGGCAGGCCATGGATACATGACATGAAAGCAGTTGCATCTACATATCATCAGTGTGTAAAGCTTCCTAGTCCATGGGGGGTGGTGAAGATTGAGAGTGACCAACAAGAAGCAAAGAATTGCTACACTTCATCGATAAAGCCAGCCTCAAGACCAAGGGAGCAATAGCAATTAAAGCATCCTCCAAGAGATGTCCTGGAGGCAAGAGAACAAGATGTGAAAGATATACAGATGGATCCTCAAGATCCTGAATCCAAGGTCTTCATAGGATCTGGGATCCTCAATGACATTGAACAGGATCTAGTATCCTTCCTCAAGAAGAGAAAAACTACCTTTGCCTGGAAGCATGAAGACATGACAGGTATCTCTAAAGATATAATTACTCATAAGCTTGGCATTAACAGGTCATTCAAACACATACATCAAAAGAGGAGAAAGTTTGCACCTGAGAGGAATGCCATTATCCAGGAGGAGGTAGATAAGCTGCTCCGAGTAGGTATGATTAGAGAAGTTAAGTATCCAAGGTGGTTAGCCAATGTGGTTGTTGTTCAAAAGAAAAACGGAAAGTGGAGGGTATATGTCGATTTTACTGATTTAAACAAGGCATGTCCCAAGGATCCTTTCCCATTGCCCCACATTGACTCCGTGGTGGATGCTACCGCGGCTCATGAGTTGTTGACTTTTATGGATGCTTCATCTGGATTTCAACAAATTCAGATGGAACCATCTGATCAAGAGGATACAGCCTTTATGACCCCAACGGGTATCTATTGTTATATTGCTATGCCATTTGGACTAAGAAATGCAGGTGCTACTTATCAAAGGCTAGTCAATATGATGTTTAAGGAACAAATTGGACACACTATGGAAGTCTATATAGATGACATGGTGGTTAAGTCCAAGAGAGTTGAGGATCACCTTAGAGACTTAGAGGAAGCATTTGATATCCTTGATAAATTCAATATGAAATTGAATCCTTCAAAGTGTCACTTTGGTGTTAAAGCAGGGAAGTTCCTAGGTTACATGGTAACAAAAAGAGGCATAAAGGCAAGTCCAGAGCAAATCAAGGCGATCGTGAATATTAAATCTCCTGCCAATGCTAAGGATGTGCAAAGGTTGACAGGCAGGATCGCAGCCTTGAACAGGTTCATATCAAAGTCATCAGAAAAGTGCAAGGAATTCTATGACATTCTGAGAAAGAACAAGAAATTTGAGTGGACTGAAAAGCATGAGAATGCTTTCAAAGCACTTAAGGATTACCTATCCTCAGCTCCTGCCTTGATGAAACCAGAAAAAGGGGATATATTATCCTTATATTTGGCAGTCTCTTCTAAAGCAGTAAGTGCAGTCCTTGTTAAGGATCACGAAGGTACACAGCATCCTGTATATTATGTAAGTAAAAGTTTGCTTGATGCTGAATCCAGGTATTCACATTTAGAAAAACTTATCCTTGCTTTGATTATGGCATCTACTAAATTACGCCATTATTTTGAAACCCATGCTATCATTGTTAAGACTAACTTTCCAATTAAGAATGTTCTCAGGAAACCTGAGATGTCAGGTGTTTTGGTCAAAAATCAAGCAATGACAATGTAACCAAACTTTCTGTTGTGAGGTATGATGCTTGAATTGATGAACAACAATAAGGATCACTATGAAGTGTAATGAACAAGTGACACGAAGATTTATACGAGGAAAAAGCCCATTATCAATAAATGATCTCCGGTATAAAAAACCTCAGGTGATGGAAACTACCGATCACCAACTCAAATTAAACAAGAAATGTATTACAACTTCGGATGATAGCGAGCTAAGTACAAGGATCACTATAGTGTATTGTGTAGAAAATGTGTGTAATCGCCAAGAGTGTTAGCGAGAGCTGATGAGAGCAGTTGTATGAGTGTGTGTGTAGCCAAAAATAGCCAAGTCTTGTAAAAGATATCTCGCTACCCCCTTAAAATTAGAAAATATCTAGCCTAATGATGTGTTCAAAATGCAACATATAAATTTCATCAAATGAGGCATAAAACTAACCCTTTTTTAGTACTAATGTTGGAAAAAGTGTGCTTTTGTCTTCCTTTTGTATTTTCAGGATTAAATGAGCTCAAATTAACAAAAGAAGCAAAAAGACATCAAAATCTAACATAAATACAAGAAAAGGAACAAGACGTGACATGCCCGACCCCACGACAGCATCTTCCCAAGCAAAACAAGAGATCAGAAGCCTGAACACGCCCCGTGCTCAACCAGCACGGGGGCGTGCCCAAAGGTCAGCAGAAAAGACAAAGTGGTAGAAGCTTCTATTGCCCACCACGGGGCCGTGCTCAGCGGACACGGGGCCGTGGTCAACTATAAGATTCGCACAATCCAGCAAATCTGCATAGTACAAAGATTCTTCTGCACCACGGGGTAGTGCTCAGCGGACACGGGGGCGTGGTCATCTAATAAGACAAAGCTGCATTAAATGAAGAAAGAGAAGGATGTGGACACGGGGCCGTGCCCACTGGACACGGGGCCGTGCCCGAGCTTCTGTTCAGCCTATAAATAGAAGTGCTTGGCTCAAGCTCAAACCATCCCTTGGCACACCACCTCTCTCACACTTCACCCACCACCCACCACCACCATAACACCATCATCCACCACCATTATCCATTGTCCGTCGTAGAGTGTGTGAGTCGTCTCGGGATCCAAGATTGATCGTAAGAGCTCTTGACAATCAAGGCCATGTTTGCCTAAGTCTCTTACATCACTTGGTGAAGACAAAGTGTCTAGTGTAATACTTTTTATTTCTAATCTTTTGCACTTTTTACTTGGTTTTGTATTAATGACTTTAATAACTAGTTGCTTATGTTGAAGGTGATCTTTCCTTATCGTTTGTCCGTGGTGTCTTGGCATTATTTTACTGTCTATATAAAATAAAAGATTTTCACCATTCATATCTCCACGGTCTATATGGAGGTATGTTGGCTACCTGGTCGGGGGTTAAGGGAACGGTTTGGTAAAGGTCTTGCCATTGTTCAGCGTTTAGAGGTCCTGCAATGGACCTGGGTCAAATTTAGTAGGACCTCCTTCAATACTTCACGGTATTGGATGGCGGGGGTCCAAACTCTTTGATCCCCTCATAAGTTAACTACTATTAATACTATAACCCGGCTATTTAGGACTGTATCCCTGCTGACTCAGACTACTTAGTCGAGGGTAACGTCACCTCCAAAAGAGGGGCCTACCATAATTTGCATTAATAACTTAATTAATTATCTTCCAATAATCCACCCTTTTAGGATTGTATCCTTGCTGACTCAAACTACTGGGGTGAGGGTAACGTCACCTTCAAAAGAGGGGCCTACTACAATAACTAAGATAATCTCTTAATTATGTGCAAAAGTGCGGAAATAATCAAAGGTTACACTAGATACGAGTCAGAACCAAGTGATTCATCTTGTCTATCTGTTTTTTCTTTTTATTTTTATTTTCAGCATTTTAGTTAGTTTTTATTTTTCTTAGTTTAAAACATTTTTCTAAACTTTTTATTTTTGATTAGACGTTGAGGATAAACCGGTACTAAAAGCTCTTGTGTCCTTGGACGACCTCGGTATCTTACCAACACTATACTACGCTCACGATGGGTGCACTTGCCCATATGTGTGTTTAGTGTTAGTGAAATATCGTGTTTTATAAATTTAAAACTTGGCTAAAAATAAGTGTTAAAGGGGCTTAAAATATACACCTAAAATATATAACACTTCACACGCATCAAGTTTTTGGCGCCGTTGCCGGGGACACAAGGATTTTAAGAAAGTTAGGAATCAACGGCCTAATCGTTTTTCTTATTTTTCATTTTTAGGATTTTTTTTTTCTTAATTTTTCAGCTTCTGCAGAACTCAGCACGGGCCGTGCCCGCTGAACACGCCCCGTGCCCAATCATTGGAACTGGCAATCCTGTTTTAAGTCAGACAGTAAACTGAACACGGGGCCGTGCCCACTAAACACGCCCCCGTGCCCAAGTTTCAGTTACTGAAAACAGAACCGTAAGATCCCGACGGTTGGTAATTTCTGACACAAACATGAGTGATACTGATACTTTTTACTTTCGGCACTCTTATGGTACTATGTGGTGTCAATTATGTGGTGGTAACTATAAAGAATTAGAATGTTTTTTTTCTAAATTATAAACCCCACTATATAGACCCATCATTCCCTAGTATCCTTAAGAGGGGCGAAAGTAAAAATAATCCCTATCGCTCCCTCGAATGCGCCCAACCGGATATTCTAGGAGAAATGCTTCTCGATGAATTATTTCAACTAGAAGATCTAATTTTTAATTGGTTAGAAGAACTTAGGGGAGACCTCAAAAATCTTCTCCAAGACGATAACCAAGAAGAAAGGTTGGAAACGCATTCAAACAACTTCATTGTTTCCAATGATACTTCTAACTCTAGTGAGGACTTGAGCGATAGTCGTCCCTGTGTCGATTGTGCCGTGAAGGACTCCCCATCGACTTCGTTCGATGCATACATAGACCTGAGCGATTCAACATACACCTTCTTTAACGAGAGCCCGGAAAAGGGTTGGACTTGTCCACCTACATATAGCATTGGAATCACCCTCACCGACAACCTCTTGCGTTCTCGTCTTAATCTAGATCAATTAAGGTATCTTAGGCACTTTGGGGTTGTTCCGTCCAGTAAGGAACCACCCGATCCGGAAAAGTTCCTTAAAAATAGACGCACTTCATAAATCAGCCTTCCGACACGGGGCCGTGTCCAGGTCAACACGCCCCCGTGTCCACCAAAAGATTCCCTTCTGACTTTTGTCAGAATACGGACAAAACGTGTCAGGATCTTGCCTGCACACGGGGCCGTGTCCAGCCGACACGGGGCCGTGTCCAGCCGACACGGGGCCGTGTCCAGTACGCTGTCGTTTTCTATAAATGCAGCCAAGAACCCTGCACATTTGGACCATCCAGGGATAGAGATTTGGAGGGATTTTCTGACTTACCATCCTAGGTATGTTCTAAAAGAAGGTTCCTACAAGCATCTTGTCCTTTCCTCTTTTATCCATTGCCTTCTTCTTCATCTTTCTTGCACCAAGAACTCCATTGAAGCTTGATTTCAAGCTTTGATGTGATGTTTATTGAATTTCTATTCAAGGAATCTTGTTAAAAATAAGTTACACAACATTGTTTTAAGTTATTTCTGCTCAAAAAGCTTCATAAGTTAAGAAAATAATTTGAAACCCCAAGATTCCTTGTTCGGAAAATTTGCAGAAAGTTGAACATGGGGCCGTGCTCATTGAGCACGGGGCCGTGCCCGTGGTACTATTTCATTAAAACGAACTGTTTTTGGTTTTTTTTCGTAGAATGTCTAGCCAAAACAGCGGAACCTCTTCTGCACACTCAAGGAACAGTCGACGAGAAAGGAGGCCATCGATTGAAGCAACTCTCGTAAGATATGTAATGGCACTACGTGAAGCACTTGACGAGATGACTTCAGTGGAGGAGGTCCTCATTGACCGTATAAACTATCTCTCGGTGGGGTTGGAAAACAGTTTCCGGGAAATAAACCTCTTGCACCAGAGGTTAAACATTCTGGTAACACCTCCTATGGAACCAATCCTCCCTCAAGAGGATTGGAACCTCGCACTTGGAATTCAAAATCCTACCGGTTGGGACGACATTCCGACAGAACCTCCTCTTGAAGAACTCCAAGAAATTCCGGTGGAAGTTACACCTCCTCAACCCGATGCTCATGAGCCCGCTTTTCTTCTCCCTAGGGAGATCGAAGAGTGGCTCGCCGATGTATGAGGAACCCATACCCGTAGGAAGAAGTTATCAAGCCACTTTTAACCGAGAGATCTATCTTTTCGGAAATTTTGCTAGTAGAATAAATAGTAGGCTAGAAACTTCTTGGATTTCTTGTGTTTCTTTGACCTGACTAGCTAATATTTTAATTTTTAGGACTATTATGTAATTCTCTCTATGATTAATGAATGATGGTTTTAGTTAATTTGGTGTTATGAATGGTGTTGAAATGAATAAAACACACTTGAGATGGCAAAGGATGCAAGGGAAACTTGAACCAGCACTCTATACAGGAAAACAGAACCATCCGACAAATTTCTTCGTTTACAGTAAGCTCGGCACGGGCCGTGTCCACCCAACACGGCCCCGTGCTGCACAGTCTGCAGAAAAATACCCAGTTCAGGTAACTGGACACGGGCCGTGTTCACCCAACACGCCCCCGTGCCCAGACTTCTGTTTCTCTTGTTTTAATTTTGTTACTGGCACTTGAACACGGGGCCGTTCCCGGATCACACAGGGCCGTGTTCAGCGCCCAGTAACACAAAATTTTTGCTTTTTACACCTTGTTACACATTCAATCAGCCTAAAAACTAATTTTTGGGACACATTGAGGACAATGTGTAATTTAAGTGTGGGGGGGGATGCTAAAACCTTGAATCTCGCAAGTCCTAAATACAAGCCTTACACAAAACTCTATTGGAATTGCTAATCACCCCAAATTTTTTTCAAAAATTTTCATTTTTTTACTTGTCTAGGTTTAACTCGGGAAATTCAAGTTCTAAAAAGGTTATATTTTTACGAATTTACAACCGATAGCGTCGTGATAAAAAGAACCAACATAAGAAAATTATGAAAAGGCATGACAAGCTTAATTAAAATTTGAATATATATACTTGATCACATAAAAACCCATTCCCACAAAAGTGAGTTTTGAGCCTTTATTGAGCATACAATTACATATCATTAGAACTAAATGCTCATTTTTCGTTTCTTGTGAGAATAGCCGCTTGGTTCTTACGACTCTAGAACTTGCCATGACGATACATTCCCGGTCCTTACCAACTTAAACCCGAGTAAGTAAATGATGGAGGCATTAGGACTAACCTTTTTATTTCTACACCATTATTGTTCTTTTTTTTTTACCACCTACCCAAAATCCCCCTAGTTAGCCCCTTTGAGCCTAAACCTTTTCATTTCATAACCCAAACCAAACACCCTTTTTACCCACCAAAACCTTTTTCATTTTTTACCCCTTTGTTTTAGTAACAAGTTCGATTTTTCGTATGACTTTTCAAAAAAAAAAAAATATTGTTGATGATGAAGCAAAAGAAAATAAACAAACAAGTTCATCAAAAAAAAATAACTTTGTTTGAATAAATAGCTTCATCAAAAATAAAAGTTACAAAAATAGAAAGTCATACGAAAACCGACACTTGTTACGCTTTTCACCTTTTTCTACTAACCACTAACCACCAACCCAACCACCTACCTTTAACCCAAGCCTAACCCTTAACCCACAAAGTCCTCTTGATATTTACAAAGGTATATAAGTTAAAAAGGAGGAGGATTGATTGCTTGGCAAGCCTATGTGTAAGACCCTAACACGTTTAACCTTAAAACGACGCAGCGGAATTTCGAGTCTGAAAATTTCTTTCATGACATACATCTTGACATTCTAAAAATTCATTTTCTAATATAAGAACATAACTTATCGACACTAAATTACATATTTAAACATTCCCGTACAATCCGTCTTGTGACTCGATCTTCGATCTCTACTCCTTGGTAATCCTCATGGCTTGTACTACCTGCGCTCACCACATAAAATTCATAACGTTAGTACGTATCATAAGCATACAAGACTTGTACACGTTTACTTTTCATTTCATTAATTCTTTACATCCCGGCTTTCCCTCTGATCATACGATCCGTAGTGAGACTTCCTTGGTATCCTGCGTTACACTTCATCACCAGGCACGATGTTATTATCGTTAGTACTCAATTTCATTGAATGCATGCGTACATACTTTCATACAACCTATACATACACTTACGATCACACATAGCAACATACATGCCTATGTACCTACATACATACGTACGTGCACACCTAAATACATTCCTTCATACCTACATACATACATACATACATACTTACATACCTACATACATACATACATACCTATATACATACATACAAACATACGTACATGCTTACATACATACGTACATACTTATTCCATACCTTCTCACAACTTACATACGTACATACCTTCGTACATACTCACTTGACTACATATTCATACTATCTACATACACCCGTACATACATACACTTTTACTTATACAACATACATACGTATACACCTACATAGATACATACATTTATATTTTCAATCACCCATTGCAATATACCCAACTCATACTTGCCTACTCATATACGTCTTCATATATATCCTTAGGTACTCGCTTACATACTATAATCTTACATACATTACCGCATACAAGCTTACGTACACTTCTACATACGTGTATAGAGATATACAACATCCATACATACCTATCCACACATACGCTTACCCTAATGGTCACAAAACATGAGTTAAATTAGTCGTACGCAACTTAAAACGCGTTTAAACGAGTTCCCGAGCCAAAACGGAGCAACCGAACAACTTTCGCCAAACAGCCTCACCGTCGCGTCGCGCGACGGCCCGTCGCGCTACGCGACGCCCTGATATTCACAGAAGGTTGCTGCTGCTGATCTGCAGATTCCCAGCACGTCCGCGTTTCACGGAAACGGTCATAACTTCTTCGTTAATGGTCCGTTTTACCCGATTCTTTTTCCTACGCGTCCGTAATTTAATTCTCCATCTTATGGAGTTAAGATCCAACATTTGGACAACCGAAATTTATAACTTTTAAGCCTTCGGCTTATTACCCTTTTCCATGATTTCTACCCTTTCATGCATTTACTCACATAACTTGTTTGTTTGACCTTAACTTCACATGAATTGATAGTTTCAAGGTCATTTGTCATAAAAGATTCATTCTCGGATGCCCTACATCTCATTCCACCCGTTTTCGCTCAAAAGCTTATTTTGACCCGTTAAGGTTAATTGCGCATTAAAACATTTATGACTTACAAACCATACTTCTCACTTTCATACTTAACCAAAACATTACACTAATCGAGTAACTTGCTTCTAAACTACTTTCTAAGATCTTTTGCCCAAAATACCCATCAAGGGCATTTTGGTCAACTTTAATCCCATACTTTACGACAAAAGACTACGACACATACTTGTCTTCAACCATCGTGTTTAGTTAATTAAAACACCATATTACTTAATCGAACTAAGAAGTGATTACAGAAATCACTTACCTTATGCGTCCGTGCTCGTATCCGATTCCTTGCCTCTTCTTGACCCGTTAACACCTCCAGCTTGAGTCCGTCTCGACGTGTTTCCTATACTTTCATTTCATCGAAACCACGCCCTTATTAGCATACTCATTTGTATATGTAACCATCATATCATTCGCATAATTCACACTTAACTCTCCTTAGTCATTTTTAACAAGCATTAAAACATATAATCGACTTCATACTCTTTTCATCACACGTAATTCATCATGTAATTACAGATAATACATATTAACATAACATGTACCAAACGACTTCCTATCATCCTACCTTTACGACAACGAGTCCAATCATGTTTCTTAATCTTGTTGACTTTCAAAAGTCAACTATTAACCATATGTAACCATCAACTCATCAACATATACCCGTAACATCGTAATCGACCATACGGACGACACTATATTCATTTTATCATACACTTGATGTAAGTACTACCTTTTAAGCATAAGTTACAACTAATTCAAGCACGAATCCTCTAAACTCATACATAGCTCATCAAATCCTTCTACTAATCATCATGTTTCATTTCCAATTAAACATCAAACATAGCATCATCATTTTTCTCCTAATTCATCTAACAAGATTTCATCATACCCACATAATACATCATTCTTTCAACAAGAATTAAACATAAATGGTGATTCAAGTCATCATCCTCACCATAACAAACGGGTTTCACATCTAAACTTCAAATTAACACAAACCTTGCATAACCCATGTTCTATATGATGATTCTAACCCTTATACATGATCAATTTCATATTAACTCACGGATTAGAGCATAACCCACTTCACCCATGATCACCAATCCTAGATTTAAGACATACCTTATGATCCCCTCGTGTTGGTGATCATTAATCCATGCTCGGTTATGAATTTAAGCATCATTTAGCCTTCCAATTGGATGATCTTTCATGTTTAGGGTTTGAGACTCCATGGGAGTCTCCTGATCGATCTAGAACACGCACGAAGGTGTGTTTGTGTGTGTTGTTAGTTTCTTTTAATAACACAACTTCCATCTTGTTCCACTTTAACCCCTCGGGTTTGCCTTTTTAAAACATAACCGACACTACCTTCATCATTTAATACTTTTGACCATACCCTTAACTAGGTTAAATAACCTAGTTATTAATTTCATAACGTGTCATATATGAACACACGAAAAATATTAACATTATGATTTTGGGGCGTTACACTATGGTAGGAGTAAGTTCCATGCCGCTCTCGAGTGATCCACAAAAATACATTTTCGGCCGAGTGTTGAGTGATCCCCGTGAGGTATGTGAACTTGTATATAAATAGAATTTTAAAGAGGCATGTTATGCCCTAATAAGTAATTTATCTTATGAAAAGTTTTAAATAAATCATGACGAATAGGATTGTAAATAAATAAAAATAAAATTAAATAAAGAATCTTGAAAATCCTGACACCCTACGACAAGCCCAAAACCTTCTTTTCTACCCATTCCATTTGGGAGTGTAAATAGCCACATATTAAAGAGTTTTGCTTGAGGACAAGCAAAGATTCAAGTGTGGGGGTATTTGATGTGTTCAAAATGCAACATATAAATTTCATCAAATGAGGCATAAAACTAACCCTTTTTTAGTACTAATGTTGGAAAAAGTGTGTTTTTGTCTTCCTTTTGTATTTTCAGGATTAAATGAGCTCAAATTAACAAAAGAAACAAAAAGACATCAAAATCTAACATAAATACAAGAAAAGGAACAAGACGTGACATGCCCGACCCCACCACAGCATCTTCCCAAGCAAAACAAGAGATCAGAAGCCTAAACACGCCCCGTGCTCAGCCAGCACGGGGGTGTGCCCAAAGGTCAGCAGAAAAGACAAAGTGGTAGAAGCTTCTATTGCCCACCACGGGGCCGTGCTCAGCGGACACGGGGCCGTGGTCAACTATAAGATTCGCACAATCCAGCAAATCTGCATAGTACAAAGATTCTTCTGCACCGTGGGGTCGTGCTCAGCGGACACGGGGGCGTGGTCAACTATTAAGACAAAGTTGCATTAAATGAAGAAAGAGAAGGATGTGGACACGGGGCCGTGCCCACTGGATACGGGGTCGTGCCCGAGCTTCTGTTCAGCCTATAAATAGAAGTGCTTGGCTCAAGTTCAAACCATCCCTTGGCACACCACCTCTCTCACACTTCACCCACCACCATAACACCATCATCCACCACCATCATCCATTGTCCGTCGTAGAGTGTGTGAGTCGTCTCGGGATCCAAGATTGATCGTAAGAGCTCTTGACAATCAAGGCCATGTTTGCCTAAGTCTCTTACATCACTTGGTGAAGACAAAGTGTCTAGTGTAATACTTTTTATTTCTAATCTTTTGCACTTTTTACTTGGTTTTGTATTAATGACTTTAATAACTAGTTGCTTATGTTGAAGGTGATCTTTCCTTATCGTTTGTCCGTGGTGTCTTGGCATTATTTTACTGTCTATATAAAATAAAAGATTTTCACCATTCATATCTCCACGGTCTATATGGAGGTATGTTGGCTACCTGGTCGGGGGTTAAGGGAACGGTTTGGTAAAGGTCTTGCCATTGTTCAGCGTTTAGAGGTCCTGCAATGGACCTGGGTCAAATTTAGTAGGACCTCCTTCAATACTTCACGGTATTGGATGGCGGGGGTCCAAACTCTTTGATCCCCTCATAAGTTAACTACTATTAATACTATAACCCGGCTATTTAGGACTGTATCCCTGCTGACTCAGACTACTTAGTCGAGGGTAACGTCACCTCCAAAAGAGGGGCCTACCATAATTTGCATTAATAACTTAATTAATTATCTTCCAATAATCCACCCTTTTAGGATTGTATCCTTGCTGACTCAAACTACTGGGGTGAGGGTAACGTCATCTTCAAAAGAGGGGCCTACTACAATAACTAAGATAATCTCTTAATTATGTGCAAAAGTGCGGAAATAATCAAAGGTTACACTAGATACGAGTCGGAACCAAGTGATTCATCTTGTCTATCTGTTTTTTCTTTTTATTTTTATTTTCAGCATTTTAGTTAGTTTTTATTTTTCTTAGTTTAAAACATTTTTCTAAACTTTTTATTTTTGATTAGACGTTAAGGATAAACCGGTACTAAAAGCTCTTGTGTCCTTGGACGACCTCGGTATCTTACCAACACTATACTACGCTCACGATGGGTGCACTTGCCCATATGTGTGTTTAGTGTTAGTGAAATATTGACGTGTGCGTATATATACATAATTTTACAATGAATTTACACACGATTGGGTTTTAAATTTATAAAAGTGATAATTACTTTTACATCAAAACACACACGAAAGAGGCAAGTGTACCCCGTCATATATGTAATAAAGCATCGGTAAGAACCAAGTATCGATCCAAGGAAATGGGCGGAGAAATAATACTAGACCTTTGTCACTAAACTACCGGTAAAAACATAGGTTTTGTTGTTTTAAACTAAACTAAAGTAAGCATAACCAAATACATAATAAAAACATAATAGATAGTAGATAAAAAGCCTTGCTAAATACACAACCACAGCATGTCAACTAAGTCAGTTTTGGCACTAGAAGCATTCGGTCAATTTTCCAATTTAATACAATTAGTATCCCTTTCGGGAATCCTAACATGACAATCATTCGGAAAGCTAAAACGATAAACACACTTTAACCACCTAAAATTGTTCTTTAACGTGCAATTGATAAATGTCTATGAAAATCTCTTAAAAATAAGTTAGTCAGCCGTTAGGATTATTCTAACCTCACTTAATCAAGGAAAGCGACACCAATAAACACAATGCAACCACCGAGACAAGCATAAACTAGATTAAATCACAACCGAGTTCATTTTACAAATCTTGCACAATAATTCACTAAGATAGCAATTTTGGCCTAAACTACTAACTAAGCTAACAAATCATGGCAAGAATTTATAACGACACCATCTAACCCGTTTAGGTCCTTACGTGACGGCAAGCTCTCTTGATTAACAATAATTACATTTTATTAAATCACTAACCATTTCTAGTATCGTGATGCATACATTTAAACCAAGTTAAACTAGTTAACCAAATTCAAAGTTTACTAATACAAGATTAATTAAGCTTCATTTTTCAACTATCTTAACTAACCAAGCATCAATCATCCAACATAATTACTTATAATCAAGAAATCAATATCAATAACATGGTTGCAAACTAATCATCAAAGATAATCATAGAAAATACTTCAAGTGTCATTACAAACAAAGTTTAACACACTAATGGCAATAATCTAGCAAGGGATTGTTTGTGTTTTTGCCCAAAGGCTACAATAATACATAAACAATAATCTAAGTACTTGAAAGATTAACAAAAACATGGAAAGATTAGAAAATCAAACCATAAACAAGTACTAGACTAAGGATCCGGGTAGTAATCGAGCTAAACGAGACAATGTGGCTTGAATCCGGGTGAAAGCTAATGCCTCCGGAGCCTGAAAATCGCCTGCTAAGCTCTCCAAAAATCCAGAATATCGAGCAGAATGTTTCTGCTGTGTTTTTATACTTTTTGCTGTTGCACGGTCGTTCTCCCTGTGGAACGACCGTTCACTTTATTCAATTATTGGAGATGGGTCACCATACTGCATACGTCATCGGATCGTTGACCAGATTCGAAATGGCACGACCGTTCTTTGTGTGGAACGGTCGTTCAGTTCCGGGCTACTTGTTGCACGCCAAGTCGCACCTACCGTTCATCACCGAGACTCTGCTAATTCACCGGAGACGCACGGTCGTTCCTCAGATGGAACGACCGTTCTTCACCTAGTCGCTTGTTTTCCTGGAACGCCCAGTCGCACCGATCGTTCATTGCCGAGATGATCAAGTTTGTCGGAGATGCACGATCGTGCCACAGGTGGAACGGTCGTTCCACAGGCCCAGTTCAGAATCTTTAACAGAATGTCCGCAGCTTCGTCGTTTTGTCCGGAAAGTCCTCGTTTTTGCTATCAACTTGTCTGGAATGCAGTTTTAGGCCTGTAAACACAAATGTAGATAAATAAGTATCCGAACGACGGTTTTACGGCCAAAAACGCATAAAATAGGGGTAAAATGGGGGACTAAAATATGTGTAAATTAGAGTGTATCAAATATCGTGTTTTATAAATTTAAAACTTGGCTAAAAATAAGTGTTAAAGGGGCTTAAAATATATAACACTTCACACGCATCACCTAACTAACTGCCCGCAAATGGTGCAAGTCCTCCACGACTCCATAACGTCCATTTCTGGCCAAGCACGTGCGGAATAGACTTAGAATATTCTCCAGGAATATCACCAAGACCAAGTCCAAGTTGATACTCCTGCAAAACAATTACGAATTCAAAGTAGACAATCGTTAGTACAGGGATCCTTATAGTGATCCATGATCCTGATCCTGCAACACTTCTGAGGATCACTACTTCAGACAGAATTGAGGATCACTAAACCCAACAGTAAATAAGGATCACTGATCATTTAGAAATCCACCCCTAACAATTGCCCCCAAAATATAAGGAGTAATTATGTAAATAAATGAGTTATATTTTGTTCTTATCCGTAATGAATTAATCAGATAACTAGCCGTTGGAGTCGGACTAGCCGTTACAAACATGACGTCAGTGAGATGACTATCCTGCAGAATCATCATTATAAATAGGAGTTAGAGATAGGGATCATTTCACATTTAAGTTCAAGAGAACTCCCTTTATATTCTCATCCGACGATCAAGCAGGTAACTCTTTTCCTTTTCTTCCTTCTCTTACTCTGCTTTTCTTTCTTTACCATCATCTCGTCAAAAATGATGCTCCGAAACTCACCGGGCAAGGATCACAAAATTGCTTCCCTTGAAAAGGATCTCCTTGATGCCAAAGCTCAGACAGCTGCTATTCTGATCAACTTCGATTATGAAAAGCACGAGATCACAGAGGATGCCAAGGTCTCCGCTGCCATTGCCATGTACAAGACCAAATTACAGATGGCTCAAGAAGCTCAGGATCCTGCCTTTGATAGGAGCAGCTGGGATGTGGAAGGCTGGAAGGCTAGGCTGGCTGAATTGGAGGATGAGGATGAGGCTGATGAGGTTCTGGAAATTGAGGCTAGTGGTGGTGGCAAGGATCATGCAAAGGATACTGGAGCTGGAGGGGATGATGATGCAGCGAAGGTGTAGGCTGCTTGAATGGGCGATGAAGGACATTTCTAGACGTAGCCGGAGCCCATTTTTTAGTTTGGTTATGGTTTTTTGTTTTGATGATGTTTTGATAAACAATGGTTGGTCTGTATTTAAACAATAGTAATTAGGGTTGAGGATCATGGATGATCCTTTGAACAATATGTAGGATTACAAATGGTGGAGGGATCCTCTGTTTGGGGGATGAAGCCATTGTGATCCTGCCGTCTTTAATTTCCTGCACTTATTAGACCTATGAACAATGGACACCCTTTGCCAACCCATGTGGGCGGGCCACGTATTGCTGGTAGAAACGTGGGTTGGCAATTTTGACAACCTTAAAAGGGTTTAAGCTTTTGTGAATAAAATGACTTTAACTTTTTGGCTATATCTTGTGTTGATATCCTTATGGTTATTTTATTTTTCAATCTATTGTGATGTTCATGTTGTTTAAACTTATCAAGTAAGGAAAAAATTTAAAAAATATCCCTTAAGAGTTAAGGATATGATCAAGTATCACATAAAAAATAGTTTAAGGATCATAAGTTCAGTTGTCAAAGGATAAGTGTCACTTAAATACATAATGAATAAAATCAAAATAGTTAAGGATCATACCTGAGAATCCAAGTTAGGATCCTATCCTTTAACACTTAAAATTAGGATAACCCAAGATACAAACCTTAGTTGAAAGTAAGGATCAAGAATCCTTGGTCATTTATCTTCACAAACCTGAAATAAGATATTACTTGGGACTGAGCCAATATAAGATGAATGTTAGTAACTGGGGACAAGCCCAACAATTCTGGGGACAAGCCCAATATACTGGGGACAAGCCCAAAGGATAACTGGGGACAAGCCCAAAGGATAACTGGGGACAAGCCCAAAGGAACGTATGTAAACTGGAGTATGGCCCTCACTGGCGACTATCCAAACTTAGTGACATGAAAATGCCAAAACCTTAGCTAACGTGAAAACGTTAGAAACCTTAGGAACGGATGTATGGTACGTCTACCATTATACGTAGGATCCTGAATATAGCCAGTATAATGAAATTGTCAGCCCCTAAAGCGGGTACTGGTCCCATTGCCATGAAGTATACCAGGATCATCGTGCGCTACTGGCGAAACTGGGGACTAGCCCAAAGAACTGGGGTCAAGCCCAAATAACTGGGGTCAAGCCCAAATAACTGGATACTTCTGTGGATACTCAATCCTTAGTTAAGGATACCTGAACCTTCAAAACTCAGAATCAAGTAAAAGGAGGATAAAGGACGCAGGATCCTTATCCTTGTAAGAGAATAAAAAGAATGAAATAGTTTGAGATTGGAATGTTACCAGAAAGAGGATCATCTGTCAGTGGGGATCCTTCAAGGATATGTGTCTGGTAAGGATCACGGATCATGATCACATGAAATATTTCTTCAAATGGACAGCATTCCAAGCTCTTGGTAGCAAATCACCTTCCATTGTTAGCAATCGATATGCCCCCTTTCCTGCTTCAGCTTCAATCAAATAGGGGCCTTCCCACTTTGGTGCTAGCTTTCCATCAGCAGGATTGGTGGTGTTTTGAAATGCTTTCCTTAATACCATATCCCCAACTTGGAATTTCCTGAGCCTGACATTTTTGTTGTAAGCTCCAGCCATCCTTTGTTGATAACTGGCCATCTTTATCCTTGCTAAATCCCTGATTTCTTCTATAGTATCCAAGTCTTGAATCAAGTTTTCAGCATTTTCTTCAAGATCACGAATGCTTGTTCTTGCAGTTGGAACCACCATCTCTGTAGGGATCACTGATTCTGTCCCAAATACCAAAGAAAATGGAGTTTGGCCTGTAGCATTCTTGGGAGTTGTCCTATCAGCCCAAAGCACATAAGGTAGTTCTTCTGTCCATTTTCCTTTCTTGGATCCAAGCTTCTTCTTCAAATTGTTGATGATGATCTTGTTGGATGACTCTGCCTGACCATTAGCTTGTGGATGGACTGGTGTTGATGTTATCATCTTAATCCCCCAACTGTCACAAAAGTTAGTGGTTCTATTCCCAATAAATTGGGATCCATTATCACAAATAATCTCAGAAGGGATACCAAATCTAGTAATAATGTTTCTTTTAATAAAGGATATAACTTCCTTTTCTCTGACTTGAGCAAAGGCTTCAGCCTCTATCCACTTAGAGAAGTAATCAGTCATAGCAAGCATGAATACTTTTCCACCAGGTGCCTTAGGAAGCTTTCCAACTATATCCATTCCCCATCTCATGAATGGCCAAGAAGAGGATATAGGATGCAAGAGCTTTGCTGGTTGGTGAAGGATATTACTATGCCTCTGACAAGGATCACACTTCTTGGCATACTCCACAGCATCCTTCTTCATAGTGGGCCAATAGTATCCTGTCCTCAGGATCCTTGAGAATAATGCCCTGCCCCCAGTGTGGTTTCCACAATCTCCTTCATGGAAATCCTTTAGGACTTCTTGAATTTCAGGATCCTCAATGCATCTTAAATATGGTCCTGCAAGAGATCGTTTATACAACATATTATTTAATATTGTAAATTGAGATACCTTAATTTTGAAAGCCCTTGGGTTTTCTCCTGTAGGGATTTCTCCATGTTGTATGTATCTCATGATTGGGAGTATCCATGATCCTTAATGAGATTGGGTATCATCACTAGGGATGATTGCAGAATCTTCTCCTATCTCCATAGCTACATGATCCTTGATAGCAGGGGTCAGGATATGGATAATAGGGATCTTGATATCCTCAGGAATCTTCAAAGATGATCCTAGATTGGCTAATGCATCAGCTTCTGCATTCTCTTCCCTTGGTACCTGTGTCAAACTAAAGGATACAAAAGTGAGTGCCAATTCTTTGACTATCTCCAAATATTTGATTAGCTTTTCACCTTTAACAGCATAGGATCCATTAAAGTGATTAGTGATCAATAAAGAATCTACATGTACCTCAAGATACCTGATCCTCATGTGCTTTGCAATTTGCAAACCAGCTATCAAGGCTTCATATTCAGCCTCATTGTTGGTAGTTTGAAATTCACAAGCTATGGAGTGGGGTATTATGTCCCCCTGTGGCGATTTTAGTAGTATTCCAAGCCCTGTTCCATTTACATTGGAGGATCCATCAGTGAACAGTATCCAAGGATCCTTGGCTTCTTCAAGCTGTTAGACTTCTAGTTCAGCCTCCTTTTGCAAATCACTACTAAAATATGCCACAAAGTCAGCTAAGGCTTGGGATTTGATGGCAGTCCTTGGTTCATATCTTATATCATATGCACTCAACTTCACTGCCCACTTAGCCATCCTTCCTGACATTTCAGGTTTCCTGAGAACATTCTTAATTGGGAAATTAGTTTTAACAATAATGGCATGAGTCTCAAAATAATGTCTTAATTTAGTAGATGCCATAATTAATGCAAGGATAAGTTTTTCTAAATGTGAATACCTGGATTCAGCATCAAGTAAGCTCTTACTTACATAATAAACAGGATGTTGTGTACCTTGGTGATCCTTAACAAGGACCGCACTTACTGCGTTTGAGGATACCGCCAAGTATAAGGATAACACATCTCCCTTTTCTGGTTTCATCAAGGCTGAGGCTGAGGATAGGTAACCCTTAAGAGCTTTAAGGGCACTTTCATGCTTTTGAGTCCATTCAAATTTCTTGTTCTTCCTCAAGATGTCATAGAACTCCTTGCACTTTTCTGAGGATTTAGATATGAATCTGTTCAAGGCTGCGATCCTGCCAGTCAACCTTTGCACATCCTTAGCATTGGCAGGAGATTTGATATTCACAATAGCCTTAATTTGCTCTGGACTTGCTTCAATGCCCCTCTTTGTCACCATATATGCTAAGAATTTACCTGCCTTTACACCAAAATGACACTTAGAAGGATTAAGTTTCATATTATATTTATCAAGGATATTGAACGCTTCCTCCAAGTGTTTAAGATGATTCTCAGTTTTCTTGGACTTAACCACCATGTCATCAATATAGACTTCCATAGTGTGTCCAATTTGCTCCTTGAACATCATATTGACTAGCCTTTGATAAGTAGCACCTGCATTCCTTAATCCAAATGGCATAGCAATATAACAGTATATACCAGTTGGGGTCATAAAGGCTGTATCCTCTTGATCGGATGGTTCCATCTGAATTTGTTGAAATCCAGATGAAGCATCCATAAAGGTTAACAACTCATGACCCGCGGTAGCATCCACCATGGAGTCAACGTGGGGTAATGGGAAAGGATCCTTGGGACATGCCTTGTTTAAATCTGTAAAATCGACACATACCCTCCACTTTCCATTTTTCTTTTGAACAACAACCACATTGGCTAACCATCTTGGATACTTAACCTCTCTAATCATACCTGCTCGAAGTAGCTTATCTACCGCTTCCTGGATAATAGCATTTCTTTCAGGTGCAAACTTCCTCCTCTTTTGATGAATCGGCTTGAATGACCTGTCAATGCCAAGTTTGTGAGTAATTATATCTTTAGATATACCTGTCATGTCTTCATGTTTCCAGGCAAAGGTGGTTTTCCTTCTTTTGAGAAAGGATACTAGCTCCCGTTCAATATCGCTAAGGATCCCTGACCCTATGAAGATCTTGGATTCAGGATCATCAGGATCCATGAAGATTTCTTTCAAATCCTGTTCTCTTGCCTCCAAGACATCTCTTGAAGGATACTTTAATTGCTATTGCTCCCTTGGTCTTGAGGCTGGTTTCATTGATGAGGTATAGCAATTCTTAGCCTCCTGTTGATCACTCTCAATTTTCACCACTCCCCATGGACTTGGAAGCTTTACACACTGATGATAGGTGGATGGGACTGCTTTCATATCATGTATCCATGGCCTGCCAAGGATAACATTACAACACGACAAGCAATCAATAACACAAAACTTTTGATAAGAATGCAATCCTTCAATATAGATTGGGAGTTTGATGTCCCCCAAAGTATTCTTTGTTTCTCCACTGAATCCCACAAGTACTGAGGATCTTGGGATAATATCAGACTCTAGGATATTCATTTTCTTAAAAACATCCAGCTGAATGATGTTCACAGAGCTTCCTCCATCTATAAGGATCCTGCGAACAAAGTGGTTAGAAATAAACAATGTAATTGCAAGACCGTCATGATGAGGATCCTGGATGTCAACACGATCATCTTCATCAAAAGTAATGACTTTATCCTGGGTGACAACGGAGGTCCGACGGGTCAGTCTCCATTATCCATCTTGGTTTCCTTAGCGTGTCTTTTTGCTGCTGAGAAGGATGTACCACAGATGTCTGATCCACCGGATATGAAATTTATGACTTGTGTATCTGCTGGAGGAGCAGGAGCCCTTTCCAGGATCCTTTCAGGATCCTGGGTCCTTGACTTCTTTCATCCCAAGAGTTCCTTTAAATGCCCCTTGCTCAACAAGTAACCAATTTCCTTTCTAAGTGCAGTACACTCTTCAGTGAGATGCCCAAAATCCTCATGATATGCACACCACTTGGATTTATCCTTTTTAGCAGCTGGTTTATCACTTTTCCTTGGCCACCTAGCTTTCTCACCTAGATTCTGCATTGCAAGGATTAGTTCATTATTATCAACAGAAAAACAATATTCAGAAATAGGAGGATAATCCTCATCATCCTCTTCTTGTTCCACTGCGTGCACATTCTGTTAATCAGATCTGTTGTAGGACTTGGATTTGTTGTTCCTGAAGTAGGATCCTTGTTTATCCTGTTTTGAGGATCCTGTCAATCTGTCCTGGATCCTTTTGTCATCCTCTAGGCGGATGAATCTAAGGGCCCTAGTCCTTACTTCATCAAGATTCCTGCAAGGTGTCATAACAAGATCATCATAGAATAATGAATCCCTAAGCAATCCCATTTTAAAGGCTTCTACAGCCGTAGCAATATCCAAATTAGGAATATCTAAGGATTCTCTACTAAACTTAGTGATATAATCTCTAAGTGATTCATTTTGACCTTGTGTTACCCTATATAAATCACTAGTTAATCGTTCAAACTTTCTACTACAAGAGAATTGACTATTGAACAAGTTAACTAAATTAGCAAATGAAGTAATAGAGTAAGGGGGAAGACTTAGCAGCCATTTAAGAGCAGATCCTGTAAGTGTGGATCCAAATCCCTTGCATAGACATGCTTCTTTCAACCTTTCAGGAATTGGATTGATCTTCATCCTCTCCCTGTACTGAGCTACATGCTCTTCTGGATCCGTTGAACCATCATATAGCTTCATTGATGGTATCTGGAATCTTTTAGGTATCTCAGCATCACATAAAGGTGGTGCAAAACGAGATATCCTATGGCTACCATCCGCAATCTCAGGAATGGGTTTAACCACTCCTGGTACACTGGATATCATATCCTTAAGCTTCTGTAGCTCCCTAGCCATGGCCTGATTGATACCTGTATCCTGCATAAAGCCATGGTTAGTGTTATATAAATTATTAAAAGTGTTACCTCCCACAGGATTCGAGTTTGGAATTGCGGATGTGAATCCATCTTGTCGAGACTCTGGCATGATTGAAGGACCAGAGGAGGCAATGGTCTGCATTGGTATGAAGTCTCCTTGATGAACGTCCGAGTTCTGAGGCTGCATACTTCTCAAGGATCCTTGATTTTGAAGGAGGTTGGATCCTTGGAATTGAGATGATCCTTGAACCTGAAAGGATCCTGGGACTAGGGAGGATCCTTGAACAAGGGAGAATCCTGGGACCAGAGAGGATCCTGGGACCAAAGAGGATCCTGGGACCAAAGAGGATCCTGGGATCTGGGAGGATCCTTGGACCTGGGAGGATCCTTGGACTTGGGAGGATCCTTGTACCTGGGAGGATCCTTGTACTGCATGCATTCCCACATATCCTCCTGACGTGAAGTATCCCTGATGCTGAGAGGAGGATCCTGATGGCTAAGAAGAGGATTCCTGCGGCTGGAAGTAAGAGCCAAATGCCTGACTCATTGTTGTTGTTCCATAACGCCTTCCTGGTAGTTCACCCAAGTATTGCACGTTCGGAACTGCTGAGTGTTGGGAAGTTATGACCAGAGTGTCGAAGTTCAGCGACCTTGGCATCAGAGGGGAGTGATCCTCCACTGATTTCTTCTGTTTCTTGATTTCATGGATCTCCCGGAGGATCCTTTCGCTGGTTTTATCCTGCTCTTGTGCATGATTCCTCATCTGCAAAATCAGGGCATAAAGATCATTAGTAGTAGGATTAGTTGAAACAGAAGAAGTAGGTGGTTTTTGGAAAATAGGAGTTGGTTTCTTCGCAGCATTCTCAGCATTCTTCTGGGATCCAGAAGGTGGTGGAGGCAAAGGAGGAACGCCTTGTGAAGAACTGAATGAGGGCATCAAACTTGAAGTATTCTTCACTGAGGAAGCCATCTGTTTGGTTGTAGCGAACCGAAATGACCACGAAAATACGAATCTTTCTAGGAATAAAGCACCAATTGCCCCACGGTGGGCGCCAAACTGTTTTGGTCAAAAATCAAGCAATGACAATGTAACCAAACTTTCTGTTGTGAGGTATGATGCTTGAATTGATGAACAACAATAAGGATCACTGTGAAGTGTAATGAACAAGTGACACGAAGATTTATACGAGGAAAAAGCCCTTGATCAATAAATGATCTCCGGCATAAAAAACCTCGGGTGATGGAAACTACCGATCACCAACTCAAATTAAACAAGAAATGTATTACAACTTCGGATGATAGCGAGCTAAGTACAAGGATCACTATAGTGTATTGTGTAGAAAATGTGTGTAATCGCCAAGAGTGTTAGCGAGAGCTGATGAGAGTAGTTGTATGAGTGTGTGTGTAGCCAAAAATAGCCAAGTCTTGTAAAAGATATCTCGCTACCCCCTTAAAATTAGAAAATATCTAGCCTAACTAACTGCCCGCAAATGGTGCAAGTCCTCCACGACTCCATAACGTCCATTTCTGGCCAAGCACGTGCGGAATAGCCTTAGAATATTCTCCAGGAATATCGCCAAGACCAAGTCCAAGTTGATACTCCTGCAAAACAATTACGAATTCAAAGTAGACAATCGTTAGTACAGGGATCCTTATAGTGATCCATGATCCTGATCCTGCAACACTTCTGAGGATCACTACTTCAGACAGAATTGAGGATCACTAAACCCAACAGTAAATAAGGATCACTGATCATTTAGAAATCCACCCCTAACATCAGGAAGGATGGCTAAATGGGCAGTGAAGCTTAGTGCTTATGATATAAGATATGAACCAAGAACTACCATTAAATCCCAAGCCTTAGCTGAGTTTGTGGAAGATTTCAGTAGTGATCTACAAAGGGAAGCTGAGTTAGAAGTTCAGCAGCTTGAAGAGACCAAGGATCCTTGGATACTCTTTACAGATGGAGCCTCAAATGTCAAGGGAACTGGACTTGGAGTACTACTAAAATCGCCACTGGGGGATATAATACCCCACTCAATAGCTTGTGAGTTTCAAACTACTAATAATGAGGCTGAATATGAGGCCTTGATAGCTGGTTTGCAAATTGCCAAGCATATGAGGATCAGGTATCTTGAGGTACATGTAGATTCGTTGTTAATTACTAATCACTTTAATGGATCTTATGCTGTTAAAGGTGAACGAATGATCAAATATCTAGATATAGTAAAGGAATTGGCACACTCTTTTGCTTCTTTTAGTTTGACACAGGTACCCAGAGAAGAAAATGCAGAAGCTGATGCATTGGCCAACCTTGGATCATCCTTGAAGATTCCAGAGGATATTAAAATTCCCATTATCCATATCCTTGCTCCTGCTATTGAGGATCATGTAGCTATGGAGATAGGAGAGGATTCTGCAATCATACCTAGTGATGATGCACAATCTCATTCAGGATCCTGGATCCTCCCAATCATGAGATATATACAACATGGAGAGATTCCTACAGGAGAAAACCCCAGAGCTTTCAAATTCAAGGTATCTCAATTTACAATGTTAAATAACATGTTATATAAACGATCTCTTGCAGGTCCATATCTAAGGTGCATTGAGGATCCTAAAATTCGAGAAGTTCTAAAGGATTTTCATGAAGGAGATTGTGGAAACCACACTGGGGGCAGAGCATTATTCTCAAGGATCCTTAGGACAGGATACTATTGGCCTACTATGAAGAAGGATGCTGTAGATTATGCAAAGAAATGTGATACTTGCCAGAGACATAGCAATATCCTTCATCAACCAGCAGAGCTCCTGCATCCTATATCCTCTTCTTGGCCATTCATGAGATGGGGAATGGATATAGTTGGCAAACTTCCCAAGGCACCAGGAGGAAAAGTGTTTATGCTTGCCATGACTGATTACTTTTCCAAGTGGATAGAAGCTGAAGCCTTTGCTCAAGTCAGAGAAAAAGAAGTGATATCCTTTATTAAAAGAAACATTATTACCAGATTTGGTATTCCTTCTGAAATTGTTTGTGATAATGGATCCCAATTTATTGGGAGTAGAACTAGTAAATTTTGTGACAGCTGGGGGATTAAGATGATAACATCAACACCGGTCCACCCACAAGCTAATGGTCAAGCAGAATCATCCAACAAGATCATCATCAACAATTTGAAAAAGAAGCTTGGATCCAAGAAAGAAAAATGGGCAGAAGAGCTACCTTATGTGCTATGGGCTGATAGGACAACTCCCAAGAATGCTACTGGTCAAACTCCATTTTCTTTAGTGTTTGGAGCGGAATCAGTGATCCCTACAGAGATGGTGGTTCCTACTACTAGAACAAGCATCCGTGATCCTGAAGGAAATGCTGAGAACTTGGTTCAAGACTTGGATACCATAGAAGAACTCAGGGATTTAGCAAGGATAAGACTGGCCAATTATCAGCAAAGGATGGCTGGAGCTTATAACAAGAATGTCAGGATCAGAAAATTTCAAGTTGGTGATATGGTGTTAAGGAAGACATTCCAAAATACTACAAATCCTGCTGATGGCAAGTTAGCACCAAAGTGGGAAGGCCCCTATCTTATTGAAGCTGAGGCAGGAAAGGGGGCATATCGATTATTAACAATGGAAGGTGATTTGCTACCAAGAGCTTGGAATGCTGTTCACTTGAAGAAATACTTCATGTAGAAAGGATCCAGGATCATTAGCTATTTTCATATCCGATATCCATTAAGAATCCTCATAGGATAGGTGATCCTCAGTCTAGTAATCATCTGATTCTAATCCTTTAATTTATTTTACCATAAGGAGAAGGATCCTGGATCCTTTATCCTTTTTTCACTAAGTTCTAAGTTTTGCAGAAGATTGATGTATCCTTGACAAAGGATCAAGTATCCATAGAAGTCTCCTAAGTTTTTTGGGCTTGTCCCCAGTTTTTTGGGATTGTCCCCAGCTTTTGAGTTTATCCCCAGTTTATTGGGCCTGTCCCCAGCTTCGCTAGTAGCGCACGATGATCCTGGTGCAGTTCAAGGCAATGGGACCAGTACCTGCTTTAGGGGCTGAAAATTTCATTGTACTGGCTGTATTCAGGATCCTACGTATAATGGTAAACGTACCATACATCCGTTTCTAAGGTTTCTAACGTTTTCATGTTAGCTAAGGTTTTGGCATTTTCATGTCACTAAGTTCGGATAGTCGCCAGTGAGGGCCATACTCCAGTTTACACAAGATCCTTTGAGCTTGTCCCCAGTTTTTTTTTTTTTTTTGGCTTGTCCCCAGTTTATTGGGCTTGTCCCTAGATTGTTGGGCTTGTCCCCAGTTACTAACTCTTCTTTTATATTGGCTTAGTCCCAAGTTATGTTCTGTTTTAGGTTTCCAAAGCTAAATAGTTAAGGATTCTGGATCATAACCTCTTACTAAGGTTTGTCTTTTGGTTATCTTAATTATAAGTGTTAATGATTTAGGATCCTAACTTGGATTCTCGGGTATGATCCTTATTTACCTTGACTTTATTCTTGATTTATTTAAGTTACCCTTATTCTTTGACAACAGGATATGTGATCCTAAAATTATGCCACTTTTTAAACTTTTCAATTATAGGATATTTGATCCTTGATCATATACTAAACTTTTTGACATAATCTAATATACTTATGTTCTTAACTTGCAAATTCAAAGAAATTGTATCTTAACAGTTAAAAGGTAAATATTCACAGAAATAACAACACAAGATAAGCCAAAAGATTAAACTTTTATTTATTTAGCAAAAGATTAACCCTTCAAAGGTTGTCAAAATTACCTACCCCAAGCATCTACCAGCAATACGTGGCCCGTCCGCTGGGGTAGGTAAAGGGTGTCCATGATAATAAGTTCTAAATGATGCAGGAATAGAAAGACGGCAGGATAACAATGGCTTCATCCCCCAAACAGAGGATCCCTCCACCAATTGTCATCCTACCTATTGTTCGAAGGATCAATGATCCTTAAACCTAAAGCTATTGTTTAAATACAGACCATTGTTTTAAAACACCAACAACCAAAAAACACGAAACCATAAAAAAAGGGCTCCGGCCACGTCTAGAAATTTCCAACATCGCCCATTTGTGCAGCTTAAACCTTCACTGCGTCATCCCCACCAGCTGCTCCTTCTGCATGATCTTTCAGCCCACTGCCACCAGCCTCGATTGCCAGAGTCTCTTCAGCCTCTTCCTCATCATCCAGTTCCGCAAGCTTCTTCTTCCAGGCCTCTTGGTCCCAGGCAGTCCTGTCAATGTTAGGATCCTCAGCCTCCTTTGCCATTTGAAGCTTGATCTTGAGCTTGCCGATTGTAGCAGAAAGCTTGGCACCCTCCATCACTTCTGCCTTCTCCTGATTAGCTGTAATTTGGGCCAAGACCAGCTCCCTCTTCGCCAGGTTGACATCATTCTTGAGAAAGGCAATTTTTTTATCCTTTTCCAGGAACAGCTTCTGGAAGTCCAAGTGCTTTTGCTCAGTCTCTTCAGCTTGCGAATCCAGCAGCATGTGGATCTCAGCAAATTTCTGCAAAAAAGGAAACACGTGTCAGGATCCGTTATCCTCAGTTTGGGAAGATCAGACTTAAGGATCCAGGATCCTTACCTCAAAGACGTATTCTTCGAACTGGTGTTGGATGAGAGGCAGGCCTTCAAGAGCTTCAGCAGCTTTCCTTTTCTTGGCACCTTTGCCACGTATGCTCATGCTTTTGGGGTTCGGAATGCTGGGGCTGGCAGGAAGTTGCTTCTTGATGGATTTTGAGGCAGCAAACGCATCAAGGTCACTGACACTGAACCTAGAGGCAGACCTTGAGGATTTTCCAGCGCCTGCAAACGCAAAACACAGATAAGTATTCTTGTTTTATTTTTACATTTAATTATATACAAACTTGGATACTTACTTGACATGGTGAAGGAACCAGAGGATACTTCTTGTGAATCTTTTGCTTTGGCTTGGAACGATCTAACAGCAGGGTCAAGGTTCCAAAAGGCAGCAACCCTTTCCTTTGTTGCAGGTGTTTCTTGGATGAAAGAGAGTGAAATAGCTGCAAAACAGAAAAATGATCAGTTATCCTTAAAAAAGAAAAAAGTCCTATTATGATCCTTGTCTAAGGATCCCATATCCTACCATGGGTGATCCACTTTTTAGAAAGGTTTTTCCCATCTGGGATTGAATCCCTCCTCACAAAGAAGAAATGGCTCTTCCAGTGGGTGTCGTTTTTAGTGGTTTTGAGGATTGGATGAGGATCACCAGGTTTGTGTTTGAACAGAAAACGGTGTGAACCATGGCTAACAAGGTTGTACAGTTGACTTAACTCGGACATCCCTATTTCTATGCCCTCCTGCTCAATGATGTTCTCTATGGTGTAAAGAACTCTCCACATCATTGGCATGGCTTGAATATAGCACATGTCTGTGAGTGCGAAGAAAGATTGTGTGAAGGCAGGGAAAGGATAGTAGAATCCTATCAGAAAAGGGGTAGCTGGAAAAGAAACCCAAGTATCAAAGATAAAATCACTCTTCGTCGAAGAGTCAAAGGATCGAAAAACAGTTTCTGCCGGAAAACAATGGCGAATCCGGTCAATTTCTGGGTCAGTGAAGCGGCAGAGCTCCAACGATGGATTTTTTGGTAACGCCTTGGCGCTTTAAGGGGCTATCCATCTTAGGATCCTTGGCAGGAGAGGATCGTAGCTTCATTGTGGTTTCGAGATTTTGAAAGAATAGAATAAGAAAATATAGAGAGAATGAAGAAGAGAAATACATGTTCAATCTCTGGATGACGATTTAAAGGAGAGTAACGCTCGAATTTAAATGCAATTTGATCCTTATCTCTAACCTATATATAATGATGATTCTGCAGGTAGTCTTATCGCTGACGTAATATTTGTAACGGCTAGTCCAATTACAACGGCTAGTTTCTCGCCAACCAAGTTGTTCCGGATTGAACAGAAAATATGACTCATCAAGTTGTATTTTAATCCTCATATTTTGGGGGCAATTGTTATGGGTGTATTTTCTATACCTGTGGATCACGGATCCTCAAGTGCAGCCAGGATCACGGATCCTCAGTTCTTTTTGAATTAAGGATCTTCAGAAGACGTTGCAGGTTTAAGGATCCAGGATCCTCATTAATATCCTAACACTAACGATTGTTTCCACTATGTTTGAATTCGTTTTACAGGAGTATTGGAATGGGACTTGGTCTTGCCGAGATTCTAGGGGAATATACTCCATTATTCTGGACGTGCATGGCTTGTATGACCGTTATGGAAGTCGTGGGAAGCTAGCATAATTTACGGATTATTTGTTAATTAGATTATTTCCATTTTTAAAAGGGGATAACGAGCTTGATAGTTAGAACAATTAGCAACACACACACTCTCGAGAACTCTCTGCAACTTATTGGCGATTACACACATTTTGCACACTAGTGATCCTTGTAACAAGCTTGTTATCATCCTGATTTGTAACCTTTACTTGTTTAATATAGTTGGTGATCGGTAGTTTCCATCACACGAGGTTTTTTGTGCCGGAGATCATATCTTGATCAAGGGCTTTTTCCTCGTATAAATCCTTGTGTCACACATTCATTTCATTCATAGTTTGTCCATACATTTGCCATTTAATTCAAGCATCACACCTCACAAAATCGGATTTGGTTGTATAATCCTTGTGTGATTTTTGACCAAAACAGCAGTGATGAAGTATAATTTAGGATTTAGGTAAGTGTGTGTTTAGGGGACGAACTGGAAGGTGATGGTGGCAGTGGTTGATGATGGTGGGAGGGTGAGGTGGTGGCGTTTTTCTGGCGGGGTGACGAGGTGGTGAAAGGTGGAGGTGGTGAAGACTGGGAAAGATGAAGAGGGTGGAGTGGGTGGTGGGTCGCATATATATTTCTAAATATTAATTATATTTCTTTTTAACTTTTTAGTTATTATTTAACAGTAAAGGTATTTAGGTTATTTTACACTCATTTAACTGAAAAAACTAACCCAGTCCGCTTCAGGGACTATCCGAGAACGAGTGTGCAAAAGTTGGGGACTATAGTTGTAGTTTTAGAAGTGTATGGACTATAGGTGAAATCTGAGAAAACCACATGGACTATCTGGGTTTTTTTCTCTAATTATAATATTTGAAATGTTTATTTATACTTGTGTATTCGGCTCTAATATTAGTGCTCTGATTAGGTTGATACGATGTCCCTTACTTCCGGTCTTTGCTATGTTTTGTATTCCGTTATTTGGACAATCTAATACTCAGTGAAGAAACACTAAGTCTAAACCAAAGAGTTTTTCCTTGTGTGAATGGTCTCGTCAAGATGGGTTAATCCTTAATCTTTCTTCGGTAATGATCAAAATATGATCTGCAAAACAAAACACTGTGAGATTCGATACAAGGAGGAGAGTGGGGGTTCTCCTTATAACCACCATCTCTGGCATGAGAATAAGTACCGTTTAAGAACAATAAACAAGTGAGTGTTAAGTGTCAGAGAGTGAGAGAGCCGATCCTTAAACCTGTGGTTGAAGGCTGGTATTTATAGCTGAAGAGTGTGGAGAAGGAGATGGGCTGATGGGCTTGGGCCAACCTTCGTCACCAAGGAATATCCTATTTGGAACCACTATTGAAGAAGAAGAAACCGTTGTTTTAGGTCAAAGTTGTGCTGAAGCAAAACACTAATCATGAATACCAAACATCTGTTGTAGCCAAACAAATGTCTGATACAAGCCAATAGTAGTTTGAAGAACATAGGTTTACTCAATGTAGCAGTACTTATCTTAGAACAGATGTTTAATGTAACAGATTAGATGCTAGATTCCCACGGATGTTTGCTAACATATGTTGAATCTTTTCTGTTGGGAATGTTATATGTCACTATTAGGGTGACGTTAGTGATTGCAAACAGAGCTTTCGTACTTGTATAAATAGATCTCATGTGTTAGAGATCTATTTGATCACATGCATTCCTTTTGTACGAACAACAAAGTGTGTGATCAGGCTGAGGGGGAGTTTGTATAATCAACGTACTGTATTTGAAATTATTATAGTTCAATATAAAACAGTTTTGATATAACTTCCTGCTTGTGTTGTTATCTTATTTTCATTACAATTTATAAATTGTTTATTATTTATTTGCTTAAACCCATAAGTATTACAGGCTCAGATCCTACATTTTGTTCTCTTTGGAACCTATTTTTTTATCATATGGAAAACTTTATGTTCCTAACCCACTTCTCATGTGCAGATAGTTTTTTTAGCGGGGGGCATACTGGAAGTTGCATCCCTATTATTTAGGTAGATGTATGATTTTTCTACATCTCACCCTCAATAGACTCTGCTTTACTATCGGTGAGATTTTATTGGGTACAATTATTGTTGTTTATCAACTCATTTGTAATTTGTGATTAGGTTGTCATGCTCTTTTCTTTGTACATAAAAGTTGGGGAAATTTACGAAAATGGTCATTGACCACCATGACTTTCAAAAATAGCCACCTGATGCGTCCTTGGAGCGGCGCATCATGCGCGGGATGCGTCCTTCAAGCACGGGATGCGTCTTTAGAGCGAAACCCAATAAAAATGAACACGTGGCCACATGATGCGTCCTTCAAGCACGGGATGCGTCATTCAAGCACAAGATGCGTCTTTGAAGCGAAACCCAATAAAAAATGGACACGTGGTCACGGGATGCGTCCTTGAAGCGAGGCATCATGCACGGGATGCGTCAGGCAAGTTTCTGAAGCGTCCGACGAGGTTTTCGACGAGTTTGAACGTTATGTAATTTGCAAATTTTTGTTTCTAGAAACCCAACTCTTTGATTGAATAAATTTTGATCAACCAACTTTAATGTTGTTTTTTAGGCATTTACAAATCTTTTGTTTTCATAAGTGATTTTGTCCATTTCATAACCTATATAAATATTAGAACATCGTCAGCGAGCGTCCAGACCCTTAGGTAATACTACTGGAAGATCGATTCTTAAAGCTTGTAAAGTCTATATTATATACCACAGTCGAGTGCTACACACCAAAATTCAGTAATGTTGAGGATTTTGTTGTTTTAAACAATACAAAATCATCATTTACACAACCAAAACCAGCCCCCCTTGCAATATAATCTTTCAAACTCACTGGAAACCTGCAACTCGCCGGAAACCTCGCTGGACGCTTCAGAAACTTGCCCGAATCATCCCGTGCATGATGTCTCGCTCCAAAGACGCATCCCGTGCTTGAAGGACGCATCCCGTGACCACATGTCCATTTTTATTGGGTTTCGCTCCAAAGACGCATCCCGCACATGATGCACCGCTACAAGGACGTATGAGATGGCTATTTTTGAAGGTCATGATAGTCAATAGCTATTTTCGTAATTTTCCCTAAAAGTTGGCACAAAACCTTTTGGACACGAAGATACTTGAGAGTTATTAAAATTCATAGTTCAATGAATGTTATCGATATATTTATATATTGTGTGGGTCTTAAGCCTCTTGCTAGCCCATTGTTTTCTATATATTGCCCACCGTTGGAAAAAAGAATGTGTTCCTAAATAGTAATTGTCATGGAATTAGCTTTTGAGTCGTATTATGGAATAATGGCAGGTTAGTGATTATGGACTGCATGTTATAAAATCAAGCAAACATAACTTTAGATCTACACAAAATAAACTAATATCGCAAGTCTATTGTAAAAGCAATCACAAATCAACCCAAAGTTGGCACTGCAAAATCAACGTAAAATTAAACCAACATAAATATATATAATACACGTTTGACCTAAAACAACAATAACTCTAGGGTAAATTACACTTTTCGTCCTTTATGTTTATATCAGATTGCAATGGATAACCTTTAACTTCAATAATTACAGTCACAGTCCTTTATTTGAAAAACTCAGTACACCCTAGGTCCTTTGACAATAACTTGGTTAAGTTTTCAAGTTAACTTTGGTCACATAAGGGTAATATAGTCTTTTTACCTATTTATTTAAAATTATTATAATAAATGAAAAAAGTAATTTTTAAAAACAAATATATACACACACATCTATTTATATAAACAAATCTCACTCACTTTCTCTCTTTTCTCCATCTCTCTTCCACCGTCATCATCATCTACCACCACCAACCACCATGTCCCGCCACCACCAACCATATCAGCACCCGCCCACCACCAATCCACCATAATTATCTTTCAATTCTTAAAAACCTGCTCATTATAAAAGTAAAATTATTTTTGACTTTTCAAAACCCACATCCCAAGGACCAATATCTCTCTGTCTCTCTCTCAAATTCCTGATGGTAAACAACTTTTTTTTTTTTGAAACGTAAGATGGTAAACAACTAATCAGAAACAAATATGTTGATGGTGAAACGATTTGAAAATCTGTGATGAAAAATTGATAGAGAAGAATGGGTTTTCAGTTGTTTTTATGAGAGAGATGACGGTTCCGACCAACGATTCAGACCACCACCGATGTAACCATGACCAACGATTCCGACCACCACCGCTATGACGGTGCTAGATCTAGCCATCTAGGGTTTTTGGGAGAGAGATGACGGTTAATAGTTAAAACCCTGCCATCTGAACTCGGATTTGGAGGTAGTGGTCGAATATGAAAGAAAGACTTTCTATGTGTGTGCGTTTAGAGAGAGAGGCCGGGCATTAGTGATGGTGGCTGGTGGTCAGTGATGGTTGAGGGTGGCCTGCGGCCATGGTTTATTGTTCTTGGTTGAGGATGGTCGTTCGTCAGTGATTGTTTAGATGTAGTGGCAGGTGGTGGTGGGTTTGTTGGAGAAGAATTGTTGGGGAAGAAAGGGTTTAGATCTGGTAGGTGTTTAAGTATATGTATTTTAGGTTTTTGTTTTTTATTAAACTATTTTTAGGATAAATTACACTTTTCGTCCTTTACGTTTGTATCAGATTGCAATGGATATCCTTTAACTTTAATAATTACAGTCACGGTCCTTTATTTGGAAAACATGTTACACCTTAGGTCCTTTAGTACTAACCAGGTTAAAATTTTAAGTTAAATTTGATCATGAGGGCAGATCAGTAATTTTACTTGTTTTTTAAAATATATTATAAATAAACTTAAACCCTATCTCTTTCTTTCTCTCAAGCTGTCTCTCTCCCTCTTTCTCTGTCTCTCTCTGTTTTCAATAACCAGACCCCTAAATCATCCTTCTGCTAAACAACCCGCCGGAATCAAAAACGCCACCGGAAACACTACCTTTCGGGCAAGCAAATCGCAAATCTACAACAACACTCATCCAGTCTATCGTCCTCAACCACACCGCAACCTCCGCAGCTGCTGCTGCCGTTTCTGCCTCTGGTTCACCTTCGTCCTCCAGTCGATCGATCGAAAGGAAGTGACGTCGGTGATGGATCTATTCCGGCGTTGGTGATGCCGAAGAAGAACACGACGAGATTGAAGGCGGTTGTGGCGGCTAGTGGAAGAACTGTGGATGATAATAGTGGTTCGAAATCAGATCTGAAGAATAGGAAGGTGAAGGTGAACAAGTCCAAAATCACATCAACTTCCTTTTTTATACCAACTGGATAGAACAAGAACTACACTCTCTAGCACTTTGACCAAGTCAAAGGGTTTTTCTTCTAGCTTCATCTTGCAAGCACTTTGAACAAGTCAACCTGCAACAATTTTATGGTTAGTTAAACATTTTTCAAAGTGTTGTCTAATTTGAGTAGATTTAGATCGGCCGTTGTGTAACTTGAGTTGATTTAAACGAACTCAGTTGATTTTTTTTAACCCAAATCACTTTGAAGAATGTCTGAGGAAGAGATGGTTATTTTGTTTTAGGGTTTGGGAACTGAGGAGATGATTGAATTGAGGAGGAAGATGTTATATACATATGTTAATTTTTTGGTTTTATTTATTAATGAATATTTTAAATAAAAACATGAAACGACTAGAATACCCTTAATTGGATAGACAAAACTGAAAATTTTAACTTGGTTAGTGCTAAAGGACGAAAGGTGTAATGCGTTTTCCAAATAAAGGATTGTGACTGTAATTATTGAAGCTAAAGGCTATCCATTGCAACCCGCTACAAACATAAATGACGAAAAGCGTAATTTACCCATAACTCTATGTTTTGAAGATAAAAAAAAATAAAAAAAGAGAAATTTCGAAAACAATTTCACACTCATTATTAAGTGTCTTGTTGGTTGTTCCCGGTCTTCTTACTTGCAATCCACTCCACTCCACATGTTCATTCAAGTTTAAAAAAGTGAATATAATCTTATCATTGAAAAGATTTCCGTCACTATGCAAATTCAATTAAAAAGTTTTTTCATAATTTCATGGGCAACATTTAACAATGTAACGAGACCTTTTGTTTCCAATCCATGATATTGATGGATGATAAGTCATGTCTCATGAGTATCTTGTTCTCAACATATATATTCATTCTCAGGTCTCACTTTTAATTCCTTTTAAAATGAAATGAAAGTAATAAAATTGTTAAATTTCTAGAGTAAAGATCACGAATAAACAGTCTTATAATACAAAACGTAGGAATGACGTGGAAAAGTAAAAAAATGCAGTAGCATTTTTGTAATTATTCTATTAGTAGAGTAATTATCAAAAGGGAAATTGGCCTGAATAATTTGTACTAGACGTTATTGGTCATTGGCAAACCCACCTTTGAATATTCCCCCTGTCAGTCCAACCGTTCACCTATTTTTCCTCTACCGTCCCCCATTAAAAACTTAACGGAGATAAGTTTTTTTTTCCGAATTACAAATAGATGTTTTAAAGCTTTTGATCAGAACGACGATATGAGTCGATTGACGTAAAACTTACATCGAAACGGTGCTCCAAACGACTTAATTTTTGTTAATTGGAAGTTTAAACACTCAAATTAAAGTACTGTTTTCATCGTTTGCAGCAACTTTTCGGTTTGGAACCGGTTTCGATTTTTTCCGGTTTCGGTTTTAAAATCAGTTTTTTTTACACCTCTACGGCCGTGAGGTGCCGAGGTGGTCAAAATTTTGTAAAACACACGAATTGAGGGCACAAAACCTATATGCGGCTGTTTCGATATTGACTAGGCCATGTCACTAACCAATCCCTTATCTCCACATCAACGTTTTTTATTTCCATCATCACCTATCCCATATCTGATCCAACGGACTATCAACCCTCTTCCAGACTCTTCCAAACCAAGGATCAAAGAAGATTAATATAAACCAAAAGAATCAAAGATCCTTTCAAAAACAGACCAAAGAAATAACAAATATGAATAAAATATCTGAAAAAGCAGATATTTATATAATATTTATTTGAAACATTTGTATGAATGTTTAATTGTAAGTTGTGTTTAAGTACTTGTATCTTAGTCAAATATTAGTTGTAGGTTATACTTAAATGGTTGTACCTTAATCAAATATTTGCATGTTTCATTATAAGTTGTGCTTAAGTACTTGTACCTTAGTCAAATATTAGTTGTAAGTTGTGCTTAAGTGGTTGTACCTTAATCAAATATTTGTTTCATTACCTTACCAAATATAATATGTTTTGTACGCATGTATGGTTGTAAATTGTGTTTAAGTGGTTGTACCCTAATCAAATAATGGTTTCATTATCTTACTATATTCAATCGGTTTGATCTATTTAAATTTGTATTGTTTTATTTGTAAATTATTATTATTATTTATAATAATCTAATTAATTTAGTCAAAATCTTGTATAAATATAATTTGCAACATATTGATGCAATGGTTGTTGTAACGTATGCATTATGGTTTGTATAGTGGTAATGATATATATTATATACAGACTAGGTTAGAACCCCGTGTATCACACGGGTTTAATAAATGTAATTTTATATATTAAATAATAAAAAATTATATATTTATGAACACTGTATATTGTACGTGTTAAATAAATATAATTTTATATATCAAATAATAATAAAAAATTATATCTTTAAAAACCATGTGTATTACACAGATTAAATAAATGTAATTTTGTATACTAAATACTAAAAACGTCGTATCCTTAAAAAAACCCGGGTATAATCGGGTTGAATAAATCTACCAAATAATAAAAAAATATATCCTTAAAACCCTCGTATATTACACGTGTTAAATAGATCTAAAAAGAGTCATAGTGTATTACACAGATTAAATAAATGTAATTTTGTATATTAAATACTAAAAACATCGTATATTTAAAAAACCCGTGTATAGTCGGGTTGAAAAATCTACCAAATAATAAAAAAAAATTATATACTTAAAAAACCACGTGTATTACACGTGTTGAATAAATCTAATTTTACATAGCAAATGATAAAAAAAGTTATATCTTTAAAAACTTCGTGTATTACAACCTAAAATATAAAATGAAAAATATAAAGCTGATTTAGTCAAAAAATTTGGATTTATATATAATGTACAACTTAAGTTCTTCATTTTATTATTCAACACATTTTTTTTTTTGCTAAAAAACAAATTGATATTGTTATCTCATTTGACGTAACTCAAGTTACATTATTTTGAATATTAATATATAAGATAGATTAAATAATGATTTTTATATTCTTGACAAACTTTAATTATCACAAAAAATCTAATTTGATTCCAGAAGGGAAAGTAAAACTTACGAAATTTATATTAGACTTTAAATTTACAATTAAGATAAAATTCTAATATAATATTTAAATCTTTTTAATTTGAAAATTAAAATTTATCTATAAATTATTAATGTCCTCATTGAATGACATGTGTCCCAAATCAGGTTTCTTTTATTATATAGTATAGATTACGATGAACCTGTCAAATGGGAAAAAATGGGCGCGGGTTCATCGTAACGCGCGAGTTTTAGATTAACTTAGTTATTTAATTCTATGTTTTACGTTTCGGTTTAATTTCTTTGCATTTACACTGCAACTTCAGTGTCGATGGTCGCTGACAGTAGTGTGACATTAGTGTTCGCCCCCGCCCAACGTCGGGGTTCTTAATACTAGTTATCGTTTAATTCCTAAACAACTATTTTATAAAATTTTTTTTGAAAGGCAACTATTTTATAATTATTATATGCATACAATTGATCAAAATCAACTTGGGTAGTAGTAGTAGACTAGTAGTTTAGCTTTTCTTAAATATATCATTAAATTTTTCAATATACAATTTAGCTTTTCTTAAAATGTAAAATGACATTTAACTCTACGTTTTATTTAAGTTATCTTTTTAACTTTTTTTTTTTTTTTTTTTTTTGAAAGGTAACTGTTATTCACAACGCCAAAACCTCAAACCGAGGCGGCACACCAAACCACTTACATTATATTAAAATTACACCAGCCTTCCCATCTAATCGACCTATCTTTTGACCGGTATCTATACCACAAGAACCCAAGAGATTTAATGTTAGACATAATCTCGTCGGGTTTTACATCAATGTTCGAAAACCTTTTTTGATTCCTAGCTAACCAAATACACCAACAAGAGATCATTATAATACCTTTGAGCGCCTCCTTCACTTTAGATCTGAGACCACAAAAGTTCGGGAATTCGATGAGGTCCTTAACCGAAAAAGCAAAAAATCGATTCACCTTACACCATATCTCTATATGTTGCCACACACGACTCGCTATACTGCAGGAACACAGCAAATGAGTAACTGATTCCTCACCATCTTCACACATGCAGCAGCTCAAATCACCAGAAAAGCAGTTTTGAGCTTTAAGGGATGTTAGCGTAGGCAAGGCGTTTAAACACTTAGGCATCTTGATCGGGGCGAATATGAATAGAGTTTCAAACTGGAACTTTATTTTTGAAATATTTGAAGCGAGGTTATCTCGCTGGAAGGCGTCTACGCTGTCGATAGGAGGCCGTGTTACTCTTATTAAGGCGGTCATGGAAAGTTATCTTTTTAACTAATGTACCATATCACAGAGAATAAAATTACATTTAACTCTAAGTTTTATTTAAGTTATCTTTTTAACTAATTAAATTTGTTAGCCACTATACTTAAATGCTTTTAACTTTACCCCCACACTTTATTTAAACTATTATTACTTAAATGCTTTTAACTTTACCCCCACGGCCCCACACTTTATTTAAACTATTATTATTTTTAAACTAATTTACTTTGTTATCCTTAAATATTAAAAACTATTTAAACTATTATTATTTTTTAAACTAATTTACTTTGTTATCCTTAAACATTAAAAACTATTTAAACTAGTTATTTTCCGCCCGCGCGTTGCGGCGGGACCCAATGACTACAAAAGGCGTGTCAGCAACGGCAAACAGATACCGAATATCAAAACATAAATAAAATGGCGTGGTAAGGATAGTCACTCTGTCAAAAAAAAGCGATTTTAAATAACCTAATATATAATAATAGGACCCACACGTCCTACACGTTGAAAATTCGGTTGTTTTCAGTTCAGTTATTACGGAGCTAACACGTTAAAATATGGATGAGCTCGGTACCGGTAACGGCAGCGAAAGTACCGATCCGGAAAATCATCGAAATTAGGTACCGGCACCAAAAATGCTCGGTACAATACGGTATGGTATTTGAATGTAAAAATCAATAAATTCAGGTATGGTGTTAGACCGGTGTCGGACCGAAAGTAACGATTCTGAAAACGCTAAAAGGTAGGTACCAAATTGGTACCGAGAATGATTTGGTATAGTAAATTTGGTACCGATACGATACCAGTTCGTTTACAGGATTTGATACGATTTGCTCATCAATATTCTAAATATCCAAGATAAATTTACATGCTACAATTCATTCATTACAGAAAAAGACAAAAAAAAAAGCAAAATAAGTTGTTGTGTATATAAAACTTCATTCAAACGAAATAAAGTTTACTTACTGTGTGTATGAAAAGTAATCTAACCGGTGCAATTACTTGCATTGCTGCGTTGTGTTAGACCGGTGTCGGACCGAAAGTAACGATTCTGAAAACGCTAAAAGGTAGGTACCAAATTGGTACCGAGAATGATTTGGTATAGTAAATTTGGTACCGATACGATACCAGTTCGTTTACAGGATTTGATACGATTTGCTCATCAATATTCTAAATATCCAAGATAAATTTACATGCTACAATTCATTCATTACAGAAAAAGACAAAAAAAAAAGCAAAATAAGTTGTTGTGTATATAAAACTTCATTCAAACGAAATAAAGTTTACTTACTGTGTGTATGAAAAGTAATCTAACCGGTGCAATTACTTGCATTGCTGCGTTGCTACAGGATTTGATGAGCTCGGTACCAACCGGTACCGAAAATACTGTTACCGAAATCCTCAAAAGTGGGTACCGGTACCGAATATACCTAGTATGGTACGGTTCGGTACCGGTCGGTACTGGTACGGCACCGGTATATGAGGGTAAAAACTGGTGAATATCTGTGCAGAACCGGTACCGAAAATACACCGGTTTGGTAAATTTGAGACCGATACCTATACCCGATACCCTTTACTCGTCTCTTAAAAAATAAATAATAAATTACTATTCATTGACTTTGATTTTTATCATATATAACCGGTTTGGTAAATTTGAGACCGATACCTATACGGCTATACCTGATACCCTTTACTCATCTCTTAAAAAATAAATAATAAATTACTATTCATTGACTTTAATTTTTATCATATATAGATTATTACTATTTTTTAAACTAACTTACTTTGATATCCATAAACATTAAAAACGTTACAATACAACCCTTGACTTTAATAAAGTTATTTTTTTTAAACCAACCCTAAGCTTTTCACTTTTTAGAATTTAGCAATAAAATTTTACATGTTATTTTCTTTTACCAATTCTTGTGTTTTGAGGTTTTTTTCATATACGTTTTTAACCCGTCACAAAGCACGGACAATTACCCACTGTTAATTTACTTTGCTGTCTCTAAAGTCTAAACTGTAATGAACTTACGATAGGATCCATGAACTATTGTTGGTAATATGTATTTTGCAGATGTTGGAGACTCGCTAGTTTAATTAAAAAAATGATACAGTTTTTTTTTCACCAACAATACATACATACTTGTATCTTTTCCTTTAACTAATGCATTGTTAAGAAAAAAATTATATTTTTGGTTTATATTTAAAATTAAGTATATTTCCCAAAAATGAAATATATTTTAATTATTCTTTTATTTTAAAAGTAGATTATCATAGGTTGGTAAGGATATTAATATATATTGAATGACCGTAGGTAGATAATTAATTTCTTTCATAAATTGTAACATGAATAGATTTTTCTGTAATCTAATTGAAAATTTAAATGTACATTGTATTGTATTAAGGTGGGTCAGGATCAAATACAAAGGATAAAATAAATAAGAAGGGTAGGAAGGATTCTAGTCCATTGATCTTAGATTTGGAGGGTTGAGATTAATTGTAGGGAAAAGAAGATAATAGAAGGGCATAAAGGGAATCCTATATTTATGGATTTTCTCTCTCCACATGCAAGGCACATGTCAATTCCTCCATCGATTTAAAACGTCCATAACTTTTTCATACGACATTTAAAAAAAAAATTCACCATAATAACGAGTGTTTTTTTTATCTTTAATATGAGTACCATATTATCATATAAAAATAAAATAAAAAATTTCATTTTTACTGGGTTTTTTTTATTGCATTGTGTTAAAGGTTCAGGTCATTGTGTCTTTTAACTGGGTTTTGGTCAGTAGAGTTTCTATACATTGTGTTATTATCAAAACCTATAACACAATGTTAATTTGGGTTCTATCCATTGTGTTTTTATAAGAACCTATGACACAATGAAGATGGTGTTATATCTGGGTTTTCTATAAATTGGGTTATTAGTTCAGGTCATTGTGTTTAATATGTTATTCATTGTGTTTAAATATGTTGTCCATTGTGTTTTAATAATTTGTTCAATTTTTTTCATTATCTTTGTTCATTGTGTTTTAGTTTGTTGTGTATTGTGTTTTTAGTTTGTTTTTCATTGTGTCTTCATCTGCTCTCCATTGTGTCTTTTATCTGCTGTCATTAATTGTGTCTTTTATTTGTTGTCATCAATTGTGTTTTTATTTAGTCTGATACTTATTGTGTTATATGTTATCACCATTGTGTTATACGTTATGCTCATTGTGTTTTAGTATGTTGTCTATTGTGTCTTTATCTGTTGTCATTGATTGTGTTTTTGATCTACTTTACATTGTGTTATTATCAAAACCTATAACACAATGTTAACTTGGGTTCTATCAATTGCGTTTTTATAAGAACCTATAACATAATATATGACACAATGAAGATAGTGTTATATCTGGGTTTTCAATAAATTGTGTTATTAGTTCAGGTCATTGTGTTTAATATGTTATTCATTGTGTTTTAATATGTTGTCCATTGTGTTTTAATAATTTGTTCAATTTTTTTCATTATCTTTTTTCATTGTGTTTTAGTTTGTTGTGTATTGTGTTTTTAGTTTGTTTTCCATTGTGTCTTCATCTGCTCTCCATTGTGTCTTTTATCTGTTGTTATTAATTGTGTCTTTTATCTGTTGTCATCAATTGTGTTTTTATTTAGTTTGATACTTATTGTGTTATATGTTATCGCCATTGTGTTATACGTTATGGTCATTGTGTTTTAGTATGTTGTCCATTGTGTCTTTATCTGTTGTTATTGATTGTGTTTTTTATCTACTTTACATTGTGTTTTACATCATGTCCATTGTGTAATATGCAACTGGGTTTTTGAAATTTTTTTTTGAAAAAATATAACAATATGGTACTCATATTAAAGATAAAAAAACGCTCGATTTTATGGTATAATTTTTTTTAAAAACAAATGATGTATAAAAAAGTTACGGACGTTTAAAAATTGGGGGGGAAATAACATGTGACTTGCATGTGCATATTCTCTTTTCTCTTGTAGACAAAATTACCCTTTCCATTTAATTCCTCCTAGGACACTTGTCACTCTCTGGTGGCTTCTTACCCTTCTTATTTTTAAAAACTTTGTATTATAACTCAACCCGTATTAAGGTAATATTTAACAAAAAAAAAAGATGGTTAAATCAACGACTTTGTTCTCTATAGTATTTATAAAGAGAATAAACTAATAAAATTTCCGCAATATCCAACGGAAAGCACTAAAACTTTTTTTACATAAGAAAACCACCTAGATTTCAATATTCAATGTTGTTCATTTTTTCTAAATTCAAATATACAACCTTATATGCAATAGATGTGAATTTTGGTTAAACCATAGGGATTATTTTTTTCTTATTTAATTTGAAGTAGAAGGTCATAATGGAAAAAAAAATCAGTAAATCATAATCAAGTTTAATTTGATGTGAATTTGAAGTAAATCTGTTTCTTAAACCTGTGACTAAAATAAGGTTACCAAGCACCCTCTGTCTATCTCGGATATCATAGATACTGGTGTGGTGATTTTGTACTTTTTCTCAATTTTGAAAGTGAAAGATTTCAATATTACAAGTTACAAATATAAATGTATTTAAAAGTAGATTAGATTGTCGTTACTATCTATTGTGAGATGACGTCCCGTGCCACTCACCCCGTTAACAAGCCAAACACCAAGCCATGGGCGTTAAAGGGGGGCGTCAACGGTGGGGACGTTACCCCCTCAACACTCGTTAACAAAGAGATGATGGGGTCCACTACCCTCCACCAATCACATGCATACATATTTACTTTTTTTTTCGTTTGTTAGTTAAACCACATTTATATAATCTTAAAGACAAAGATCGGTGACCTTTGTCTTTTCCTCACCTGAAAACCCCAAGAAAATTTCTTCATTTCAGATCAGGTTTCAAACCCTAACACACACACACTTGACTTCCTCCGCCATGTCTTCCCGGCGGCTACTCGCCACCCTCCTCCGCTCTAATCTCCACCGCACTCCGTCCAGATCTCCGTTCACTCACGCCGCTAGATCCGCCACACGCACACGCTCCCACACCTCCCCTACCGGCTACTTCCTCAACGGTGCAGTCAACTACGCCACGTCAGCCGGCGCCGCTCCATCTCAGCCACCAGCAACTCCTGCTTCAGGATCTCATGACGGCAAGATCACCGATGAGTTCACCGGCGCCGGTTCTATCGGACAAGTGTGTCAAGTGATCGGTGCTGTTGTTGATGTTAGGTTTAGTGAGGGTTTGCCGCCGATCCTTACGGCTCTTGAGGTTTTGGATAATCAGATTCGGTTGGTTTTGGAAGTGGCGCAACATTTGGGGGAGAATATGGTGAGGACTATTGCTATGGATGGTAGTGAAGGACTTGTATCACTGACTAAAAAAAGAGTTAGTTAGACCAAGCGGTATGGGGCCGGCTTAGGCCCGGCGAAGCCCGGCGTCGGTCCCCACACCACCCCCTTGCCCCGCCTTGTGATACCCGGCTGCCAGAAGCCGCTGATGACGGGCTGCTTTCTTTCTCTCTCTCTCATCTTTGTCTCTCCTCTCTCTCTATCTCTCTCTAAAATCAAATAAAGTTTTATATTTTTTAATTGTTGTGGGACCCCATCCTCCACCCCCTAGGTCCATCCTCTGCAAGCCCCTCCTACGTGGCACTGACGTGGCGGCCCATCCTCATGGGAATGAGCCTCCCCATACCCACTAGTCTTAAAAACGACAGCCAACACCAACATTGATGTAACATCATAACAAACCGTTATTGCACTTTTTAGCTAGGATGATTCTGTTCACATCTAACTTTTTGCTATTTGCACCAAGTATGTGACATTAAGAAGTACCTATATAACGTTTTCTTAAAAAACGGATGTGGTTTTACGATGTGATTACTTTTATCTACGTTTTGATGTAAATTTGATACGGCTCCGTTTTTTATAAAATTTATACCAAAACGTAGATAATAACAAGTACATCGCAAAACCATATTCGTTTTTTTTAATAAAACATTATATGTCGGAAGTTATAAAAAAACACAAATATGTAATTAGGCTGAAGGTTGTGGGGGTCATGGTTGGAACATGATTCGCCACGTAAGAAAATGAATGGAAGGCTACATCATCCCCTCCTTGATTAACGGTGGTTTGTGTGGATTGAATCACGATTACCACGACCCTTACATTTGAAAATTTTGAGACAAAAATATATTAAAATAATAAAGGGGATAGTGGTTTGGGTCACCCTTAGGCTACTCGGTGTGGGGGACGTCCCCGCCACGTCGAGCCCCGACGCCGTCCCAGACACCATTTCCACCATCCCGGCGTCGTCCTCATAGTCCTCCACAAGCTGTTTGTGCCGGTCCTCTCTCTTCTTCTTTATACACACGCCTATACATACATATCTTAGGCTTTTGTTAATGTGATATTACTTGGTTGCAAATAGTAAAAAATTAAATGTAAATAGTAAATAGTAAAAGACTTTAGCCAAACCCGAACATATAAAAAACCAACCCCTACACTCAGTCACTCACTAAGGCTGGAGGGTGTGGGGCGCCACCCTTCCGCCACCTAGACGTCTATAGCGCCCCGGGCTCCATCATCCACACCCCCGGCGCCATAGCCGGGGCGCCATTGACTGGCCGCCATCGTGGCAACGAGCGGCAACGAGGATCAGGTGGGGCTCACATGTGTTTGCACCAATCAGAGTTTTTTTTTTTTTTTTTTTCTCTATAGCGCCCCTAGGGGCTCCATCATCACACCCTCCATGTTAAAGGGGGGGCGCCATCAAGCTTCAGCCGACGTGTCGCCTACGTGGATCCTATGTGGCACCTATAAAGCCCCATGGGGCTCCATCCACACCCCATAGCCTAACGACTAACCCATCATGGGGGTTTTACTCCTCAGAAACCACCGGAGTTAAAACAGTAGTTTTGGTACCAATTTACATATCACTGCACTTTCCCTCTATATATATACATTCTCACTCAGCTAGATTCAGAGAGAGAGAACACCACTTCATACTGATTCAACTCAGAGGAACAACAAGAAGAAGCCTAGAAGGGGTTACGTTTTGTTTCGTTACCTCGTTTCCATATGCTTATTATTATGTTAAAAGCCCTTTCTACGGCTATGTTTCCTCTCTGATTCACCCTGTTATCCGGATCGTCTTCTTCCTCTCTCCCAGTGCACGATTCTCCATCAGATCCTGTCAGTTTTCACTTATTTTTCTTCTTCTTCTTTGTCTTTCTACTGTATACATGACTGTATTTCTTAGATTAATCTCTCTTGCAGATCACCTTTATCTAACTGTTTCATATTCTTCTTCTGGATGTTTTTTTTTCTTTTCTACACAGATTAGAACAAACCACACTGTTTACATTCAATCACATGTTTACTGTTTGAACTTTGAAACCAACTCATATTCAGTCTTTGATGATCGTTTCAGTACCATCCTAACCTTAACAGCCCGTTCGGTTCAGGCCCAAATGGCTGTAGCAGTTTTCAAGAGTCCCATGGGTAGAGAATACCATGGAAACGATCGAAAACCGACCGGTACACGACGAGTTTTTGTCCAAACCGAGAGCGGATGCGTCTTAGGAATGGAACTGGATCGAAACGACAATGTTCATATGGTGAAACGACGCCTGCAGGTTGCTCTTAATGTCCCAATTGAAGAAAGCTCTTTAACTTTCGGAGATATGGTGTTGAAAAACGATCTTAGCGCGATTCGCAACGATTCGCCTCTTTTGTTGACAAGAAATTTGATGCATAGAAGCTCTTCGACCCCGTGTTTGTCCCCTTCAGGTAGGGAGACACAACAGCGGGATCGAAGCGGGCCTGTTGAGATTCTGGGCCGGGCCAGTAGCTTTACGCGGACGAAAGAGCTTGTTAACGACGTCGTGGAGGCTTTGAATTCGGGTGTTGACCCGATTCGGGTTCATGGGGGGCTTGGAGGGGCTTATTATTTTAGAAACTGTAGTGGTGAGTGTGTAGCGATCGTGAAACCGACAGATGAGGAGCCGTTTGCGCTTAATAACCCGAAAGGGTTTGTGGGGAAGACTCTGGGTCAGCCCGGGTTGAAACGGTCGGTTCGGGTTGGTGAAACGGGCTTTCGAGAAGTGGCTGCTTATCTTCTTGATTATGATCATTTTGCTAATGTGCCCCCTACTGCATTGGTTAAAATTACTCATTCTGTTTTCAATGTTAATGATGGTATGAGTGGGAATAATAGAAAGAAGAAATGTTTTAGTAAAATTGCTTCATTTCAACAGTTTATTGTTCATGATTTTGATGCTAGTGATCATGGGACATCGAGTTTTTCGGTGTCTAATGTTCATCATGTCGGTATATTAGATGTTAGGATCTTAAACACGGACCGACACGCGGGGAATCTGCTCGTTAGAAAGGTTAATGATGGTGGAAAATTCGGTCAGCAAGTTGAGCTCATACCGATTGATCACGGTCTGTGTCTGCCTGAAAGTTTAGAGGATCCGTATTTCGAGTGGATTCATTGGCCACAAGCTTCGATCCCGTTTTCAGAAGATGAACTCGACTACATTGAATCACTTGACCCGTATCATGATTCGGATATGTTGAGAAATGAACTTCCGATGATTCGTGAAGCCTGTCTACGCGTTCTGACCCTATGCACCATTTTTCTAAAACAGGCTGCGGGTTTCGGTCTGTGTCTGGCTGAGATCGGTGAGATGATGACCCGTGAGTTCAGGCGTGGTGAAGAGGCGCCCAGCGAGCTCGAGGTGTTGTGTATGGAGGCTAGACGGGCTGCAGCCGAGACCAATAGAGAAACATTTGTGTTATCTCCTAAAACCGGACTGCAGGAAGACGGTTTCCAATTTGAAATCGATTATGGTGATTTGGAATCTTCCATAAACCCGACGCTTCCATTCCATTTCGGATTCGGGAGAAACCCGCTTTCTAAACTTGAAGAAGAAGATGAAAACGAAGAAGACATTGTGCATCCCGCTTCAGGAAAGATTCCTTCTGTGTCGAACCTATCTACGTCGTTGAAAAAAAGCTTAAGCGTAGGCGACTCACCGGCTGGGCACAGGAGTGCGAGTGAGCAGGTACCCGCGAGTGCTAGCTTTGTGAAAGTGGTGGACATGACCGATGAGGAATGGGGTCTGTTTTTAGAGAAGTTTCGGGGGCTTTTACAGCACGCGTTGACCGCGCATAAGTCGGGAGGTGCGGGATCGAGGCAGCGACAGAGGCTCGGTACTTCTTGCCGGTTTTGAGAGTGTAGGTTAAAGTAGTTTGAGTTTGAGTTTATGTTGTTGTGTTGATGTAGGTTTTTACTGTTTTAGGATGAAGTCCTGGACCTGTTTTATAAATAATTTGTAGAATATGAAAAATGAAAGAAAAGATAAAAGAATGAAAATAGTGGTGTAAAACTGGAAATATTTGGAAGTTTGTGATTTGGTTTTTGTTTTTGTTTTTAGAAGTTGGGTTGTGAAAGTACAAATAAATTGCAGAGGAAATGAATGCAATACCTAATATTGTATGTGGTCATAAATATTGATCAGCTGTAAAGAGAAACCTAACTGAATTATTGTGGTAATGTGGTGTTTTTTGACACCTAAAAAGAACCAACCAAACAAAAAATAAATGTTTTCCATGTTCCTTATATGACTAGACGTGTGTATATACATGTGTGTATGTATTTATGTATTCTGAAAATAAGTAAGATGTCGACACGCAAAACCAATAACGTTCAAAAATTGTAGTGCATTGGTGATTTACAACGTTTGACGACATAGAGATTGATGGTGCATTAGTGAGTTATGGTGTTTGCCAGTGTCGACGGTGGTGGTGCATTGGTGGTTCATGATGTTTAATGGCAACAACGGTGGTATTGCGTTGGTGTTTATGCGTTTGAAGGACATCAATGGTGGTAGTGTATCTGTGTGTGTATTGGTGGTTTACAGCTATTTACGAATGGTATACGTGTTTATTGGTCACTGATGATTTATGGTCTGCCGTTAAAAGTAGTAAGTTTTAAGAGTTTCTGAATAATTGTGTTAAAACATTATGACAATATTTAAGTTAGACATTATTGTTTTTGAATTATTGGAATGATAAATGAAGGATAAAACATCCTAAATTGGGTTTTGAATTATTGTGTTAAATAGTATATTAGTTTTTACATTATTGTATTACATTATACTATTATAGCAATGAATCAATGCTTACGTTGTACATTATCTCATTTTTTTCAATTATTGTGTTATATACTATATCAAATTTCTTTCTTTATCTTTATTAATTTATATGTTATTAGTGATTTATTTTATCTTTATTAATTTATATGTTATTAGTGATTTATTAATTTGTTTTGTTCATTTAAATAACCAATTACACTATAATATGTATGTTAGTTAATATGAAAATGGAGCCAGAAATACAATTTGCAAAGCTTGGTAGTGTAAAAACAAGGAAACAATAGTCTTGATCAAGTGTGCGATCCCCACCTCCTTACTTATATCAATGTATATCCCCTTTACTCATTTGATCTTAAGTGAATCTCAATCACCCAAAATGTCTCGATAACATGGTTACACATTACATGACTTTAGTCAAACAATTTGATGACAATACACACGTATAAAGTTGATACGCTAAATAAGATCCTCTATTTAATGACTTTAAGCCAATATTCATAAAACTTAAGCAGATACATGCATATAAAGTTTGTATACGAGTAATGATAAAGAGAACAAAAATCTCTAACGTAAAATGGGTTGGTGGATCCGACGATTATATGCAATCGAGTCTATGTTTGAAAGTGGATAAACAAATGATATTTAGGCTGACTCCTAATTAATCCATTTTAGTTAAACCAAACATCACATCATGATCATAACATGTGTTAGAATAGTGTTCTTAATATGATCAAAATGCTAAAATTATTCTTGTCATTATTGGAATTAGGAAGCTAAAATGGTATCTTGTGATAAAATAGAATGTTTAATTGGGTGGCAGTCTAATCTTTTAAATACTCTAATTGATATGCTTTTGTATTTTAGCAAGCTGTTAGTGTTAGTCAGGTTTCAGTCAGGTGGGGTTTGGCTTAAATATCAAGTTAAATAATACGAGGGACTGAAAATGACATAAACAAATAGTGTGGTGGGGTAACTATCTTGAGTATTATGTCATGTCACTGTGATTATGATATATTGATACCCATCTCTTCATGGATGGCTAAGGTCATGTTTAACAAAAGCCATGTTAGAGAGAGATTAGTAGACTTGTAAACGAACCATACAGACGCAAACAGGCTTGTTTGTGTGTGTTCTTTTAACTTTAAAAGAACAAGCGAACAAACACAAACATTTAGACAAACTGGTTTTCTTGTTTATGATTGTTCGTTAAGAAAATGAACGTATTCATATTCATTTATGTTCATTCAATAACATCTAAACAAATGATTCATGAACACAATTGAGCAAACATAGACTAACGAATACAAACACCATTGAATTTCTTTGAATTCTCATACACGAATTAAACCTTCTCTACTGCGATTGCTATGTGTCTAAATAAATGAAATGAATATATAAATGAACACAAACGAACCTAAATGAACAAACATATGAGCATAAACAAACAAACATAGTCGAACACAGATGAATGTTCACGAACATAATGAACAAACGTGACATGTGCTCATACTCGTTCTTTTAAACTAGTGACCACAAGTTTTTGTTTATGTTCGTTTGTTTATTAAATAAAAAACATAAAAAAAAAAACTTTTCCCTGAACGGTTCGTCAAATGTTTGATTTGTTTATTGTTCACATTCTTATATTGTTATGATTATCTTAATAGTATTAGTTTAGTTAAGTTCATGTATTTATGAATAATATGATAGACATAGACTATTGATTTGTAAGTGAACTTAAAAATGTGTATGTGTTGGAACTTTCAAAGGATAAGATGAGAGAAAATGTATGATTGTTTAAGAAACTATACGTGTGTCACTTTTGACAAATATCATATTTTTCGTTTACATGAGAGAACTAATACATACACTTTGTACTTAAGTTTGTTTGGATGGCATAAACTTTAAAATTGGTTACATCATGTAGTCTCCATTCGGTTAACAAAGTTGTAAGCTCCATATAGGTAAAACAGAGAATAATAGTTTTTATAAAGGCCCAAATATTAGAATCATAGAATGTATTTTATATATGAAGTACGGGTCACTATTTTATATATATTAGTGATGAGGCTTCATGAATAGTGTTAATTCTTTTCTTCTTTTTTTTACTGCAATATATAATCAATTTAGAAATTTGATACAAAAGTGTTTAGGGATGAGCATTTGGTACCGGGTATCGGTACCGAACCGTACCGGGTATATTCGGTACCGGTACCGGTTCCTATTTTCTCCGTTTTTTGGTACCGGTTCGGTACCGGTATTTACGGGTAAAACACCGGTAAGTACCGGTACCGAACCGGTGTATTTCGGTACCGGTACCACTTTTCCCCGTTTTTCGGTACCTTTTCTTTCGGTACCGGACTGGTACCGTGCTCATCCCTAAAAGTGTTGTAGTGGTTTTGCTTCATTCCACTAAAACCTTTTTTTTTCTTTCTATCTCATCATATCATGTGGTAAACTATTTTATTTTATTTTATTTATATAGTTTTCGAAGAAAACATAAATAGTAATTTCAAATTTAAAATAATATATAGTTTTTTAATATTTTATTATATTAATATATTTTGTTAATATTTACATTTAACTTTTAACATATTTTAATTTTTTTCTATTTACTTTTTGCTTTTAACGTATTTTTATTTTTTCCTTTTCTAAAATCATGTTTCCTTTATTATTTATTTTGTTTTTTATAATATTTTTTTTCTTTTTTTACATTTATCTTTAGTTTATCAATTGATTTGATATTTCATTAATACCTTACGTGCGTTAATTTTTTTTCTAAAAACTTAAGTACGTAGTTGAGCTTAATTTTTACCCTCGATCAATATAAGTTTTATTAAAAACGAATTTATATTAAAAAATAAAGTATTTATTTACTATCGTAAGATGATACGATGATAAACTGAACCGATTCCAACGGTTTGGCTTTCTAAACAAGATGCTACATTTTCAAATAACGTTTGTTTTACATTATCATTTTTTCTGTTTCGCCGCAACGCGACGACTGAAAAAAACCTAGTAACATTTAAAGTCCGCATCCAAAACTATACGAACCTTTGTCGAAAACATGCTAGGGCAAAGACAAAGGAATTAAGAGTCATCGTGAGGGTACACACATGCGGGAAACCATGCATCCGTTGCTGTTAAAAAGTATATATTATATTTTCAGTTTTATATTTTTATAACCTAAGTTTATTTTTATGTTTTTGTTTTGTTACATGTATTCGGAGTTGGGCTTGGACTTGACTGGACTTGACAATTGCTGCTAATGGGGTGGATACCTGGATACCCGGAGAAGTTGTTTAGTTCAGTGCATAGAAAACAAGTCTCGTCTTCATATCGGATTGTTCATTCATAACACCAAGATTTTTTCTCTCAGTTTATTGATTCTCTGTTGTGTTTTTCTCTCTTAGGGTTTAGTGTAGACCTTGTGTTGAGATCGAGTGTTCATAACTTAGATCCGTTTTAGAGAGTGCAGATCATTGTATTGGTGATTTGCTGGTAAGGTTGTGAGAGATTATTGTGTTTGTTTCATCTTCAGTTGGTTCTATATTGACTGGATTCAACTGTGTTAAGAATAATAATCAGTTTCTTCTTTAGATCCATGTATTTGTGACAGTTGCTAGGGCACACCTCTGTCAACCACTACAAACATCCTCCATCACTGCAAACGTCCACAAGAAAACGACCACCGAGGAGCTATTCCACCTCATAACTCCAGTGGAATAGCTCCTCGGTCCTCACCCATTATGCACCACAACAATTCATTCCCCTATCATTAATGCAACACCTTCACCTAACCCCTCAACCATGTCACACCCCACCCCTTACCTATTCTCCTCCATTCAAACCCACACATGCAACCGTCAATACATTAAATCATTCAAACACAAACAACCCACTCATTACTGTCTTCGTTGAACCCTAAACCTAAAGAAAATCAAACACTTGCACTTTGTTAATTTCCAACATCATAATCCTAGTTAAAAAATAAATAAATTAAAAACAATGATGTAAATCGATCTTTAAGTAAGCATGTGATTTCAGGGACGAATAAAACTGAGACGCTAATTGAAATGAAGTTGATTGATTATTTAATAATAGTAATAGCGGTAACCATGGTTGTAAAACAAGGTTTCCAAGGCCGAGTACTATCCAAGTAGTCGCTACAAGATAGGCTGCCGATGCGACTTTCTCTAACTCCGCTTAATTACTCGGAATCGATCAAACGCGGCCAACCTCGGCCAAAATCATATCTAGTAGGTCAATTTGTGCCGAGTTTGACTTAAAAAATAATAAAACATAATTTATATGACTATCATATTAAATAATGAATATCATTTTTACGTATTTTGTTATAAATATTAGTAAATTTATGCTATTAGACTTATATTTAATTTCTGAAAACTAATTTATTTATAATCTAACATGTCCGAGTACTCCCCGAGTACCCTCCGCCTATGTCGAGTACTCTCAACTCCCCGGTCGACCGACTAGGGAGCGCCTAGTGACTTTTGCAACCATGACGGTAACAACACATACCATTCATTACTCAAGTAACGACTAATGACTCGATATTTTTCGATTAATAAATAGAAACTTAAAAAATGCCTACTTGGTGGAACAACTTAACATTATACCTTTTAGACGTATAGTTAAGACCATGGGGTATGGTGGGGCGGGGGTTGGGGGCATGAGTTGACACGTGGAGTTCGAGCCCCCCCACCGGTGAGTGACGTGTCTGTGGGGTATGGCGGGGCGTGAGTGAACCGCGTGGCTTGGCAGTTTATTAAAAAAAATACAAAAAATTAAAAAAATACACACAACATTAACAAAAAAAAGCCTAAAATTTTATTAAATTCTTAAAAATTATATAATTCCTAAAAATTACAAAAAAAACTAAAAACGATTACAAAATAAAAAAACCTAAAAACGATTACAAAATAAAAAAAACCTAAAAACGATTACAAAATAAAAAAAAACCTAGAGCGTTAGGTAAATTTCAAAAAGCGCGAGCTTGTCGAACGGTTTTCGCTCCTTGCCCCGAAACTCAATGTTCGCCACCGCCACCCGGTCCTCGTGGCTTAACTCACCGCTTGGAACGGCTTCGTAGTAGGCTTTGAAATGATCAAGCTTCGGCCGTAGCTCGCGCCATTTATGTTGGCACGCGTTTAAGTTGTGCCGGTCGTGTCCGACGTTATGTCGGTAGCTTGCAAAGGCTTCCGGCCAATAACGCGTTTCACCGGGTTTTCGCCCCTTCATTGATTCAACGACGCTCGTGACGAGAGCTAGCTCTTCTTCGTGTGTCAAGAGGCCATCGATCAAATGGGTTGGGGTAGCGGGTTCGATCAAGTGGGTTTTGGTTGGGGTAGCGGTGGACAGCCAAGAAGATTGTTTGGGTTGGGGTAGCCGGTGGGGTTGGGGTTATATTTATAGTGATGTTGACTGTTGGGTTGGGGTGACCGCTTGGCTTGGCCAAACGGTTACATTTTAAATTTTAAATGCCCCGCTATGACATGGCCAACAAGCGAATAGGAGCCGGCCACATAAGATCGCTAGCCCGCCCCACGCCCGGCTTAAAACTCCCGCCCCTTGGGCCACGCCCCAACCCAAGCCCACCCGGGGGGTGGCTTGGGCGTTTTCAGCCAACCCACGCCCCAACCCAAGCCCCATACCCCACAGTCTAAGTTACTAAACTATTCCTATCGACAGATTGTAAAGATACATTAGTAACTAACTAGTACAATTACCACTTTATTATATTTAAAGAAAACATATTATTGATTTAGGTACTTTTTACTCATAGTCATTGCTTTAGCATGTGTTAGCTTTTTTTTTATAATTTTAAGAGAGATGTTTTAAAAGAAGTGACTTTAATACACCACACATCAATATGTATGGGACCTAGACATCTTTCTTTTTCATGTTTTAAAGAGTCCATATATGTTTGTCAATATTGTTATCTCTTTTCTTTTCGATGAATAGATCAATAGTAATCACTAGGCACACTATTTACAAGATTTATGTATCATTAAATCGAGTCTCATAAAGTGAACGATTGGTAGATTTTAGAAGTAGATTTTACAGGGGTGTGTTCGTTGTTAAAAAAATATTGTGATGGCTTAGTGGGAAATATATCAAGACAAATATCAAATTCCAATTTCAAACTCTACGATATTCGTAGATAAACCTAAAAAGATGGTACTATTTCACAGGTAAAGCCGAACATCTTCCTAACAAATAACCACACATGGGTCCTAGCCTCCTAGAGGTGTTCATGCCATTGTGTGTGCATGAAGAAAATCTTTAACAAATGTTTTTGCTGATCTGTCCATTCTGCATCCGTACCTCAGTATTGGGCCTCTCGCACACAAGCTAATTGGGCCTATGAATCGCAATACATTACGGTTGTTGGACGCTTTTGTACAATCAGATATTCAAATTGTTGAGAACTAGTAAATTACCCCGCGCTTTGCAGCGGGAATTCGTCGGGCAGATGCTACTTGCAGCGGGAATTCGTCGGGCGGATGCTACGACGAAGGCTCGGCCGGTATCGTATTTCGGTGCATTCAATGTAGCAGACGGAAAGGCAAACCTAAAAATTATAGTCATAGTTAAAAGCTAATCGATAAGCAAACCTAAAGAATATGGTCGTAGGTAAATCGAATCGACATGTTTTTAGTTCTTTTGTTTTTTTTTAATTGTAGCTAGACAATTATTCTTGACATCTGAGCTAATGCGTTGCATAAAGATGCATTAATCGAATAGTCAGATATGTAAGTATCTTACAAACTCTAGTTATTTACAAAGTAAGGATAACAATGATAAAAGGGTGCATGTTGGATTATGAAAGGGAAAATAATTAAAATCCAAGCAGATACAGAACAGCACACACAAAACCAATTGTATAATATCAAAATTTATAGCTAAAATGGAGTTGGTGAAATGGGGCATACATGTTAAAAGTTGCTCATAACCTCCTAAACTCGGCGTTCTCAAATATGATATTTTCAGCAATGAAGTCCTTTTCTTCAACGATAACACATCCAAACGATTCAGTTCCAATCAATCGTGATGGCTGTAAATACATCAATCACATGGACACGTTATACTGATGCAAACTGGGGAATTATGACCAGACAACAAATGATCTAAAACTATGCAGTATATGGTTAATTACTTATTTGGTTATATATTCAAAAAGCCTTTAGAAGCCAAATACAATATATTTTCTCATTCATCAAGTAAAATGATAAAAGCCCCTGTTACTTGTTAGTCGTTAATAGGTTTTCCCCCTTTTGAACTGTCGTTACCGAAAGTTGGAATCCGGTATCAAAATGGGAGGAATCAAGTAATGTTTTACCTGTCATATTAAGTTTTACACCAGTATAGCCTTCTAGATCTTCACCATTGGTATCAGATCCGAAAATGATGGATCTTCTTATGAAAAGTTAGTCTAAATTTGTGTGTAAGTGATTTTTCAATTCCATATGGACAAATATCAGGTTAGAAGCAACACGATGTTATACACAACAATACTAAGTCAAAAGCAATAGTATGACCGTCAAAACTATGAAGACCAACAATATCAAAATTCAAATAATCAATCAATAAATACAACAAATGACACATACATTAATACAAATCAAACTGATAATTTAGAAATAATAAGTAACATTTACCAATTCAAAGGCCAATCTCTGACTCATCCTGATTGAGAGTGTAACAAACACCGGTGTCGCTGCTACTGAAGGCAAGAATCGCTGGAAAAGTGAAGAAATGATTAGCGTGTAGCGACACATTACACAACAGTATGGTGTACTCCAGTTTTTCACCGGCGTCCTTGTATGGTCGCAAGAGATGGTCGGAGAAGCCTTCATGGACATCGTTAAATTGGTATGTTTATTATTTCCTTGTGAATTATAGAATCAGGTTACGTTAAAAGGAACCCTAAATTTACCTTTCATTCACCAAGAGCAAACAATTTCTTTTCGACCTTGGAATTTTCCATGATTTACATCAAGCAAGATGATTGTTCTTCAGCTTCAAATAGCCTGAGATGATGAATGATTAGCATTCAAGATAATCTGCAGTTCTACTTTCTTGTTTATTAAGTTCATCATAAGATCATTTAACCATTAAAAATCAATACATCAGTAAAAAGAATAAGTAATTAGTATCAATCCATTTGTGGTAACATCAAGCAAAATGAGAACTTTTGATCAACTACTTACCAGACACAAATACTAAAAACATAACATGAATCTCACATCAATAGAGATGCAGGGATTTAAACAAAACAATATACAACCACTGAAGTAGTGAATCACTTGGCTTTAGCCCAAAAAAATTAGAAATTACTGATAAATATCTAACCAAACCAATCTTACCCCCAAATCTGGTCCATGGTGGTCTTCCCTAAAACCATCTTTGCAAAGCATTCCCCTTTTTCGCGATGAGTTTCTAGATTTTCCAGGTCAGGGCTGATGGCTTGATGCGTCTGTTGGTAGTTACGGGAACGGAGAGACGGTTCACAAATGGTAGCAAATTGGTCCGTGTGACAAATTTTTGTGTTGCATACTCCGATTGAAGGCGATTCCGAAGCCCTAGTGTTCGATTAGGTGGTTTTTCAAGTGGCAATCAATGGTTATTGTGGTAACGACGGAGGTTAGCCGATGTGCGGGACGAAGTCGATGCCGGAATTTGGCGAAGGTTGTATTGCCGACCTCAATTTGGGGCAGAGCAGTGGTGATCGGTGGCTGGCGCTGGAAAACCTAAGTTGTTGCTGTTGGTTTACCGATGGTTGTGTCGCCGAAGTCAATGTGGGGGAGACCGGTATAAGCGGTGCAAAGTGCAAACACAAAAGAAACAGGTTTTATCTGGTGAGTGACGTGTGTGCTACTGTTCCTAAGGCCATACGTGAATTGTTATATTATACAACTAGGTTATTGCCCGCGTAATATGCGGACTTCCACCAAAACCATATTATTTACTTTGAATACAAATGTTGTGTACAAATACATACATTGGAAGAAAAAAACAGAAAACTATTCAAATGCCGGAAAAAACTTCCTTGTAGACTACATTTGTTGTTTTACTCGTTACATTCCCATCTTTGTCTAGTATAAGCAACTTCACACCGGCTCTGCTTTTAACTCTTGATAACGCAACATAAAGCTGACCATGTGAGAAAACTGGATATTTCAAATACAATCCAACCCTTGATAGAGATTGTCCTTGACTTTTATTTATAGTCATTGCAAAACATACATTTAACGGGAATTGTCGTCGTTGAAACTTGATAGGAATTCTTTTATCCAACGGTGTCAAACTGATTCGTGGAATAAACGTTCTAGTCCCTATGTTTCCGCCAGATATAATCTCAGCCTCTATAACACGTTTATAAAGTTTAGTAATCTGTAGTCTCGTACCGTTGCATAAACCATTTTGTTGATCAATATTACGAAGCAACATTACAGGTACACCAACTTTAAGGACTAATCGATGATTGGGCAGACCAGAAATTTTAAGACCATTCAGAACATCGGGAGAATATAGTCTCGCATGTGCTTCGTTCTTTCCTTTATCAGTTTGACAAATACTATCGGAACTCAGATACTCCACTTCATCTCCAGGAAACGAAGCAAGCAGTCTTTCATTAATTTCTTGAACAACCTCGTTTGTTGGTGCCAATATAGCTCTTTCAGCAAAAAAATCTTTATCTTTGTACAGTTGAAGAAGTGAAGGATATACAAAGTCGATCAGATCTGACATAGGATCCTCAGAGCACTTGATTAACAAATCTTCAGGAATATCTATAACCACCTGAGAATCGTCACTGTCACCAATCTTTCCCTCGCCCAACTCGAGCAACCAATTGGCAAAAGCTTTAATCTCTTCGATATCAGATGCGTTGGCACCTACGGTTAACCGCATGTTTTTGGTTAACGCGAGGACCTTGCAACTACTCCAAATATACGACGAAGTGATTGAAGCATTAACAATTTCTCGCCTACTGCCATTTGGTACAACCGGAAGTATCTGTCTAAAGTCACCACCGAACACCATAACTTTACCACCAAAGGTCATCTCACATTTGAAAATATCTTTCATTGTCCGGTCAAGTGCTTTAAACGCATGTTTATGATTCATCGGTGCTTCATCCCAAATTATCAATTTTGTTTTCCTTAATAAATCAGCAACGTCATCGTCCGGTTTAATAAAACACATCGAGCTTTCTGTTAAATTCAAAGGTATATGAAATCTTGAATGTGCAGTACGGCCACCAGGTAACAAAAGAGATGCGATTCCACTTGATGCAACATTTAGTACAATATCTCCTTTACATCTAATGGATGCAGATAATGTCTTCCACAGAAACGTCTTACCAGTACCTCCGTAGCCATAGACGAAAAACACACCACCCACATTACTATTAACTGCTTCAATTATCTCATCAAACACTAAACTCTGCTCATCGGTTAGGCTACTTAAATGATTATGAAATTCAACGGCAGTAGCGCTTACATCGTACAGAAGCTCGTCAGCAATTAAACGGTTCTCTGCTGAATATATTGACTCACTATCGGGTTGAGGCATAGATGGAAACCGACTTAAACTTGAGTTGTTACGTAGTAAGTAACGCTCAATTTCCAGCAACGTTAGGTTCCTTATTTGTTCTTCTAGAAGAGACAAACCTATTACAATTATATAAAAAATTATAAATTATTAAAATTCTTATAAATAACAAAAAACAACTTCATAAACACTTATATATAAGACATAACTATAAAAATATTAAATAACAATTTGCGTACCTTCGATCCTCAAAAGCTTTTGCCGATTGTATAAAATACCATCCGAAAGGTACTCCCATGTGTTTTCCCAAACATGTTCCGGCCTAGACAATGTATTAGACGCCAACATTGTAGCAAACAGATTACGAAGATAGTATCCTGAACCTGTGAAATAAGCCTCTTTGATAGCTTCTATATACTCCTTGTCGTCGTCTAAAAGGCCTCTAGCGTAGCACGCATCTCTAAATGTTGGGAAGACTTGTCCATCCACAGTACGAATCTCTTCAAAAGACTTAGGACCTACTACCTTATTAAGAAGGATTCTTAAAAAGTATGCCTCGCCCATAGAAGGATTAACACAGTGAATTCGACCAATGGTTTTACCTATTATCCGTTTATCCCATATCCTTTCGTCCTTCTTCCAAACAAATTTAGTTGGGAACTCAACGTAAGTAAGGGTGCGCGCCAACGGATCTTTCTCATTCTTTTCCATCCACCCCAAAAACATCGTAGAAGCAATAGATGGTTTATGAAGAACACTATCAAGATCGTCATCAGGGCCGTATATAACGTTTTGTTTATCTGGTAGATGAAACGGAAGCCTGATTACGGATGGATAGCGATAATGAACATCAAATGCAAATATGCGCCATGAAGCTTCGCACGCGGAGAGATATCTACAATCATAATACTCTTTGATTTCATCTTTTCCATCTTCACGCTGACCTTCATCGGCATTTTGTACAAAACCAAATTCTGCCCTATCTGGTCCTTTGTTAATGTATTTAAACAAATACTTTATGGATGCAGCCTGGTTACACCATTCTACGTTAATGTGTGCCTGATAACGTCTCAATAGGGTTTTGCTATACGGAACCACGCTTCTGTTATCAAGCTGAATACCAGATTTCTCAACAAAAAAACCTGAATCCGCACATCTATACACCGGATAACCATTCGAATCTAGAGTAGTTTGATCACAGAACTTCTTAGGAAAATTCTTCGAACAGTTACCGTCAACCATACACGGACAATTTGGTTTTGCAACACCACAAGGTCCGTGAATCATATAATCGCTCACAAGAGTATATAGATCTGGATCTAAGTTTTTGTCAGATATCTCGGCAGAAATAAAGTTGTCAACATGCTCAACCGAAGGAAGCTTGCTTTCGTCATTTAAGAACAGACAGATATGGGCATGCGGTAGGCCTCGTTTCTGAAACTCTATGGTATAGACAACTGCAATAGGATAATTAATATTATACAAATTTTTTAAGTTATGGTTATCAACGAAGCAGACAACAAAAACTATAATAAACTAATTCAATTAAATGGATGCTTACCTGCCGATGCGTTGCCAAATAAAGATTTCTCTCGCAAGTCTTTCATGATCGCGTCAAGCTTAATTTTGAACAATCGGCATAAAATATCCGGTCTATCCTCCGGATTAATCTTCGTGTTCTTCAGAAATCTTTTAATCTCCGGCCATTTCGGATTACACGTTATCGTAATGAAAAAATCAGGGTAGCCATACCATTTACAAATGGTCATCGCATCATAATAATTCTCTCTCATATAACGCGATCCACCGGTAAACGAAGACGGAAGTAGTACGCGTGTTCCAACGTTTGACATATCAGGATTACCATTTTGTCCAAGCTTTCTAAGGTTCTCATATGTCTCAGATCTCAGATTATTTTGTTGCAGACGTATGAATAGTAATCGTTCACTTTCAATCATCGTATACACGTCAACCAAGAACTGTTGCAAAAGTCTTCGAGCATTGAGAATCAAAGAGAAATGATTGACTTTATCTTGAACATGGAAAGCAAAATACTCTCTTATCGTACATTTTGACTCTTTCTTCTTCGTTGATGCCCTTCCTTCTCTATGAAGAATATCAACCCGATAACCATCTTCACCAAAAGGGAAAAGCAATGGATACTGAAGCGCGAGATAAAATGGATGAAGCTCGCTAATACGTTGTAGACCATATTTCTTTAACTCAACAACTACGTCACGATTATCAAGAGCATCCTCAATGTCTCCAACAATAAGCGCAGCAACTTCGGACGACGTCGGTAGGTTGTATGTACGACCATCTTTAGACCTATTTGCCTTAAGCCGTAATTTTAAATCAACGTGAGGATTATCAACAAACCGATCTCGTACACGCCTATAGGTTTTCACAAGCTGATTATTTGAATCTAAAATCAACTTAAGGTACTCTATTAATTCAGTGTCAAGCAAATCTGAAGTTGCAGAACCTGGTTGCTTTGAGTTACTGTAATGCAATTGTAAGGAAACAATGAAAGTATCAGTAAGTGTTCATATAAACATAAAATCAAAAAAAAAAATAAACGAAATGGTTTTCAGGGATACCTAAATACGGTTTTGCGATTACACACTTCATTATCTGTGTCGTATATGTAAAGCTGCGCAAACTTTGGTTCACCACCTTCTTTAGGAAGAAGACTTCCAAGTGTATGATAATTCTCGCCACTAATTCGGTATACATATGGAGCATTTCCTCTATTGATTTTCGAATCAACTTTACCACCCATGGAAGTGAAGGAAAACATAGAATTAAAACGACGAATATTTAGTAAGAAATGCTTGCTCTTGTCGTCTAAACTCTTGAAAAGGTTTTGATATTCCTGACACATCTCTTTAAAATTCGGAAGATGTACTTTTCCATAACCATAACAAAGCATGTAAGATTTTCTTCCTAAGTAAACCCATCCTTTTCCGGCTTCAACTTTCCACAACTTAGCGTTACATACGGCACATACAACTACTTGATCACCATGATCCAAATAATCTATTATACAAAATTAAAAACATATCATTCTGTGCTATTTATTATGAAATTAATATAATGACGTTCTTAAATGGAATTTAAGTAGTGAGTGTATAAGATACTTACTGTTAGAAACGCCTTTATATGGGTCGTTAGCAATTTTTTGAGGAATAATATGATCGTCGGAAGATAAATCAACCATTGGAACAGGATATACGCAGCGACCTTTAGTAGACAACCTTTGTTTTACTCTTTGTATCCTCTTGACACCTATATGTTCATAGCAACGAAAATTAATAAAAATGTCAGATTAAAAATAAACAAATATGAAAGACATAAATAAATACCACCAACCTGAAGTAGATGCTTCAGACGAGCTTGTTATAGGTGTGGTGTCACACCCCTATTTTCCACGTGTCACCGGTGGGCCCGGTGGGGGTATAGTGACGTAGTTGATATCATCATAGTCAAACAACACAATATTTAAATGCACAGCGGAAGCAAAAGATAATTATATTACAAACCGATATAAAGTAACATCAAGTATTACAAACGGAATGTAAAGGATCCACAGGCGGATCAAAATAAAATGAATCATTTGTTCAACAGACTTTAAGGCATCCCAAGCTTGCGAGACTTATTGTGGACGCTAGAAGACCGCCAGCCAATTACGAGTAGTACCTGCACTTAACCTTTTTGGAAAATACGTCAGTTTACACTGGTAAATACAATTTAACTGACTCATTTTGAAAATGGTTGAAAATTGATTTGAATGCACGTGGCACAAAACATTTTATAACTTGGGATAATTATGTAATATAATCTTGTGAACGAATTACATGTTACTTGTGCGTTCAGTAGCCCGGTTCGTGCCGGGTTAAAGATCAATAGACACACCACAGGTATAATGCCCACAAGGTTGAAGCCTTTAAGTGGGATACCAGTTTTTACATATGCAGCTGTCAGGTGTACGCCTACACCCCGTGCTTAGGTTGTGGCCATTTCGTAAATGATGCCAAGGATATCCGGGACATGGTCATTAACCCCCCAAAGGCGTTAAGCAAACAAAACAAATTTTTAAACGGGTCATCTCGATAATACTTAACCACCAAACGATTAAGGTCGAATGCCCGACCAAGCGGTATTTTATATACCGTACCCCAAGCCCGTATAAGGGAAAATAAGTTAAAAGTATTTACCTGAGCTAAATATAAATTCACTCTCAGCCGTATACCATCAAGTAAGTACAGATAGCTTTTACTGGTTCTTCTTATTCTGGAACGAAGGTTTTTAATAACCTATTAGATTCCTAACGGGTCTTTAATTAAGCCTAAGCTTAAACCGGTTAACTTTCAAAAGGAAGACACGGTTCAAACGCGTGATAAAGCGAAGACCGGTTGAGAATGTGGTTTTGACCCGACAAGCTTGTATACTTGTTTAGTATGGGTAACTTAAATACATTCTGAATTTTGAGACAAAATGATATGGTTTGACCCGTCTCGGCTAATATATGCAAACTAGTTACATACGCCGATCCGAACGCGAAAAGTGCGTAACGAGTAACCATTAGAGTCATATGCAAGTTTCCTGAGTTAATATGCCTTAAACATGTTGTGATATCAGTAAGGTATCTTCTATTATGCCCAAAACGGATTTAAACACAAATTATGCCTCATAAGGGCATTTTTGTCATTTTAAAAGATTATAAAAGAGTTTAATTGGTAACCTGAGTTACAGGTCTGATTTATACAGTAAATACACTTAATTTAATAAGTTATAACAGTAGGGTATGACCTATATGTGAAATTTATCATTTAAAACCAAACTATGCACCTCAGGGGTATTTCGGTAATTTCACAAGGGCTAAAAATGTCAAAACTGGAAACCTGAGTTCAAAAACTTATACTTACTGTTATTTTATAAAAATATGCTAAGAACATCAGTAGCTATCAACCTTATATGTTTAATATGGTTATAGTACATACTATGCGGTAAAAACGCTTAAAAGGCGATTTAGAGCCGTTTCCGGGTTTTTAAAAGAAAGCTGATATTTTTATATTTCCAGAACGCTCAAAATATTTTATTTAACAAATAAAATCAGTAGAAAAAGGTTTGAGGTCAAAAGGATTTGTAAAACTCATTTTATGGCCTAAAAGGGCAAAAATCGGTATTTATCGAATTAAACTTAGAGACCTATGATATGATCAGCCAAAAATTAAATAAAAATCTTTAAAAATCCCAAAATATTATATAACATCAGTGGGTAAAAATTTTGGTATCAAAAAGTGGGTTTAAATAGGTTATATGCTAATTACGCCGTTTAAGTAACATAAAGCTTTCAAATTACGATATTGAGCATAACTCTTAATCTGGACCTCAAACTGATATCAAATTTTTGGTGCAAGTTTATAAATCAGTAACAAATGTTTCTACTCTTTCACTTTTTCAAAAATCACGTTTTATAGTCAAAAGGTCGAAATAGTCAATTTTAAGCATAAACCGGGAACATGCATATGAACCGGATAAGTGTTGAACCAAGTTGTAAAATCTCAGAGAATTAAACTTATATAAAAATTGGTCCAAAATAAGCTCTAATGCAGATCTCAAACATGCATGTACGGATCAGAACTGATAATCAAAGAAAAAGTCAATTTATGTGACTTTCGGTTCCGATTCGGGTTTAAACTGAAAATTGTCGAGTTGATCATGATGAAACATGTTCTTACATTAATTACAAAGTTATTTTGATGATCAAACAGGTTGCATGTAACCTACATTGCTAATTATGCTTAATTTTGCAAAAACATATTCTGTTGACTTTTTAAGAAAAGCTTTGACTCGACAATCAACATGCTTAGAGTGGGAATCTGAAAATACCCTTTTGAGGGTTTGTTACCCACATAAATACCAAATTGTAGGTACTTTCAATTTGAGAAATGACTGAGCCATTTTCGTTTAATCACAAAGTCAAACAGAAATTACGATGGATTGACTTTCGGTTGAATAACTAAGCTAGCACGAATTTGAAAGAGTTATGAACACTTACAAGAGTCCTAACAAAGCTTAGAGATCACTAGGATGCTGCCTTGTCGTCCAGAAAGCTCCAGAAAAGTTCTTGTAAATTTTTGAAGTTGCAAGTGTTTGAAGGTTTGTTACTACAAGTCCCTTTTATCACACATTAGATCTGATTTGAGGATGTTACAGATGTTTGTAAGTGTTGTAGGAAGAGTACAAGTGTCCCTCATTGCATGTAATTCGATTGGGGAGGCCCTGGAGTCGACAACAGCTGTTTACAACTCGACAAACAGACATAACTGGCATCTGCAGGTTGTTTTGTCGCTGGGTACTGGTAGGCGGGCCGCGAGGACGGCCACGCGGGCCGCGTACATGTCTTCGACCATATTAACAAGTTTCACACTTGTTGCAATTCAGTCCCTGATCTTTTGATACGTGTTTATTCCTATTTATATTGCACACTAGACCCTAAATTCTGATTTTTAAGGACTTTGGGATATTTACAAACATGGTAAAGTCCTCGGTTAACTTTGCGCTTACCCGAAAAGTCACGAAATCAACGTTAACGTATTTAACCCTTCGTGTACGGTTTTGATCATAACTTTCTCATACGATAACGAAACTCGATGAAATTTTTATCACATATTCTAGTGAGTATATTTTATCATTACAAAGCTTCGAGTTTGCTAAAAGATCATTCAGAGGTATACTTTCAACATGTTGACACTTTTAGCCCCTGTAGTTTGTAATTCCTCACTTTCTTACATCTTCCGCTTCGTATGATCCATGATTTATCCGTTTAAGATTATAAACATCATGTAGGGCTATTTTAGAGCCTATTTATCCATTGTTGACACTTTGGACCCTTATAATCACATAGTTTCACTGTTTGTCAACTTTAGTCCCTCTAAAGTATGTTTTCACATATTCAAAGTCCATGACACGTGTCACTACATTATTGGACGTAAATTTTCGAGGTGTTACATCCTCACCCCCTTAAAAGAAATCTCGACCCCAAGATTTACTGAAACAAATGAGGGTATTTTTCTTTCATCGTGGATTCTACCTCCCATGTGTATTCGGGACCTCTACGGGCATCCCATTTGACCTTAACCATAGGTACATGCTTCCTTCGAAACTTCTTTACCTGTCGATCTTCAATCGATAATGGCTTTTCCACAAATTTCAAGCTTTCATCTATATGTACATCCGTATGCGGTAAAACCAGTGATTCATCAGCGAAACACTTTTTCAAATTACAGATGTGGAACACGTTATGGATAGCACTAAGTTCTTCAGGCAAGTTTAACTTATAAGCAACTGACCCGACACGTTCGATAATCTCGAAAGGTCCTATGTATCTCGGGCTTAGCTTGCCTTTCTTACCAAATCGCATCACCCCCTTCCAGGGTGATACTTTAAGCAACACTTTATCACCTACTTCGAAGTGAAAATCTTTACGCTGAGGATCCGCATAACTTTTCTGCCTATCCCTGGCAGCTTTCAAACGATCGCGAATCTGGACAATCTTGTCCGTCGTCTCAAAAACTATCTCTGGTCCTGATAGTTGAACATCTCCAACTTCTGCCCAACAAATAGGCGATCTACACTTTCTACCGTATAAGGCCTCAAAAGGCGCAGCTTTTATGCTGGTGTGGTAGCTATTGTTGTAGGAGAATTCAATTAGTGGTAAGTTCTTATCCCAACTACCACCCAAATCGGTCGCACATGCACGTAGCATGTCTTCCAATGTTTGAATAGTACGCTCACTCTGATCGTCAGTCTGAGGATGATAAGCCGTACTAAAATTTAAACGTGTGCCCAAAGATTGTTGGAAACTTTTCCAAAAATGAGAGGTGTATCTCGTATCTCTATCCGAGATAATTGACAATGGTACACCATGTAGAGCTACGATCTTATCTACATACAATTGAGCTAACATGTCTGAGCTGTAAGTTTCCTTAATGGGTAGGAAATGTGCTGACTTTGTCAGTCTATCCACTATGACCCATATAGTATCGTTTCCCTTTCTTGTCTTTGGCAATTTGGTGATGAAATTCATCGTCACCATCTCCCACTTACACGTGGAAATTTCAGGTTGTTGTAACAAACCTGATGGCTTCTGATGTTTCGCTTTGACTTGCGCACAAGTCAAACACTTAGCTACATAAGCAGCTACAGACTTTTTCAAACCAATCCACCAGTAGTTGGCCTTTAGATCCTGGTACATTTTGTTAGTTCCGCTGAGCTCCTTAAACAGGTTTTAGCTCATAAGTTATTTGATCTTTGATACATTCGATTCCTTCGAATGATTTTATATATTCAGAGCTTAACTAGTCTGGTAATTAACAAATTGGCACACCCTTCCAGAGTGATATCTTCGTTGAACCTTATTCCTTATCAAGGACTTAGGAGGGTTGCTATTTTCATTAATCTTTGATTTTCTGCCAAAACTGACAATCTTACAGATGATCATGGATTTGTATGATCCTATTCGTTGTTTCCAAGGAAACCTTCTGATCCTGATAATTTGGACTTCCCAAAGTCTCATCCATCAAATGGACGTTTTGATATTTTATCTATACAAGGTCTCCAAAGGAGCAACCTTGATACTTATACATCAACTATTATAGAAAGGCTTATCTCAATTTGAAATGGTTATTCCAACCATCACTTAAAACTAATCTTAAGGGATAGTTAATCCTCACAGTTAGTCAAACAAATCGACGATCCTGGGCAGCTGATGGAAATTCTTAATTGTTGCCTAATTTGGGTTGCGGTATTCAATGCATAAGCAAAATGAACCGTCTTTCTTAATTAAAAATACCGAATTCTTAGAATATAGGGTTAGGCTATATGAATTCTTTATTTTAAAACTTACTTAATCAAGGTTTCGATTCTTCCAATGATGGTACTAGCCGTCTTGGAGACTTCATAATGATACAGCCCTAAATGGGGTATAAATCTTAACTCTACTGGTCTCTCAGGAGGTAAACAGGGTAATCTTAGGAGGAGATAATCAAGATACCAGGAGGTTATAGAGATTTTTCAAATCTCAGGTTCCAATTCATCTATCATAGTTTGTGTCAGATAGGTATCACATTTATGTTACGAGTCCACGAATTCTCTAATCGAAGACAATTACCTGGAAAATTCCATTCTGGATATCTTCCTTGAATACCATTAGTTGACTTTAGTACCATATGACTATTAGAATATCCTTGCGGTTCCATGCATTAAACCTCCATACTGATCAGGCATGGAAGCAATCTATGGAACTTATTAAGATACATCAATCCTCATATGGCGCTTTTATCATACTATCTGGTTTCGCAATCGATAGAGATCAAGGAGATATCAACTATATATGCTGACACACTTCTTCTAGAGAGAGGATACTTCTAGAATTCCATGATTAGAGATTTCTAACAGGAACAGAAGAAATGGTTCTTATGATTTTGCCTGTAAGTTTTACCTTACACTTACTATCTGGGGTTCTTACGGGAAAGATTTCTAAGAGTTTGCTAAGCTTAAAATCTTATGAGAGATTTAGCAGTACCTGAATCCAAACGTAACTCTTAGCCAAAAGAAATCGCAATAAGGGTTTATCTGGCGTCATTATTAATGTGAACTGCCTCTAACTATTCATCAGGAGGATTAAACGCCTCCATTCTTAATCCTTTTTTAAACTTAGCTACAAAATCTTTGACAAAATTTAGAGCAGTCTCAGCCTTGACTGGTCGTTTCTTAATCTATATAACGTGAGTAGCTGAGGTAGATCCATAATGGATTCTTATTAAGCAGGCTTTGAAACCTTAATGTGCCCTCTTATTGCCGATGCTAAATCATAATATATATATAGTGCATTATGCTCAAATTCTAGGTTAACCGAATAAGGGCACTATTTCCATCAATGAACCAAGGTTTGCAGCATACTGCCGATAGTTTATAAATCTTATGGGGAAGTCGGAAAATTATTACTCAATCTTTTCCACTTCGCAAAGCGGATACCAGTTTTTTTTATTATAAGGTCCTTAAAATTTGGACCATCCCATAATGAAAAAGGGGATCTCTCTTATGGACTCCATTAATGTCCTCGCTAATCAAGGGTACTACCTTCGAATGATTGTGATGCATACCTTACCGTGTGCTTTCCAGCTTAACTGCTGACATACCTAATGGTTTCTACTTCATCCAACAATTTCTTGTAATCGATGATCCCTTTTTTACTATTGAAGTCTCTTGACTTCCAAGAGACGAGGTACTTTTAAGTAAATCCTAAAAAGAATGGGCTCCTTGCCACATGATTTTATTTGGGTTATTCTTCGCATGTGGAATATGAATAAAGCTCTTCTCATGAGCAGTGTCATGTGTTTTAGAGCGAGAAACGTTTGGCTCTTCATGGCTTTTCTCATAGCCCTTCTCAGCAGTGATAATTATAGTTTTGGAGATTAACTCTGTTAACATTGAGGTTCACCCTTGATGCACTATTAACATTTGTCGCATCTCTTAGCATCGCGACTGTTGTCTCTTCTGAGTTTTCCATACTTAATTCTTTTGGTATTAAATACCAATTTAATAATTAATTGAGTGCATTTTCCCAGCTAGTCATCATCCTGACGACTTATCATACATCGATCATGGTATTATTAAACCATATGAACGTTCCTAAGGAGTGTTATTTGATTGTACATGGGCTTATATTTAATCAAAATGGAGATTTCACAAACTAGGCACCTAGCTCGGTTGGCTAGGCGCGCGAAAGGGTGCGGCCTAGACCCAGGTTCGATTCCGGGGACGGCCAATTCCACCATTTTTTTATGTTTTAATATTTATTAATCGTACGGATGCATGTAATTATGAGGGTTGTCTCATAAGGAGTCCTGATAATTAATTGCTTCTTATCACCCACAATATGGGCTTGATTTTTTTTTTCAGACAACCAATCGATTTTTATCACTATATTGAGTCCTTATACTTTAACGGAAACTAGGACATCGGACGAATGATTCCTAATGGATATAAAACATCCATCTAATATTGCTGAAGTAGTCTCTGAGGTACTATCGACCAATTTTACTTTATACTTAACGCTTAGAGTTTTTAACAGGCAGATTTAATGATTTACCAAATCTATTGTCTATGAAAGACTTATCTGAACCTGAATCAATAATACTCTAGCATGAGCGTTATTGATAAAGAAAGTACCTGTTGTGACATTGTCATCCTGAATAGCCTCTTGAGCGTTCATTTGAGAGCCCCCAGCTTTGGTCTCCTTAGCCTCCCCAGGCTTCTTGGTTTTATTTGGGCAATTTGTCTTGATGTGCCCTATTTTATTGCAACCATAGCAGGTTGCGTCCTTTATGTCGTGGCATTCCAAGGTCTTGTGCCCTTTCTTGTTACAAATCCCACAAGATCTCGTGTGAGACTGGGATTTCGACTCCAATCGACACTTCCCAAAATGGTTCTTCTTACAAGTTTTACATTTGGGTTTTGCCTCCTTTGGTTTGGACTGGTTATAGTTCGAACCGGTCTTACCCTTTTTACAACATTTATTTGGGGTATCATCGTACTTTCGCTTATGATCATTCAACACACGGTCCACAGCGTTGTTTACGGCTGTATCTATCATAGCCTGTAACTCGGTGCTTGTTAAGTTCAGTCTTGCATCATCATTCTGATCAACTAGATGATTGTGAGCTTCAGAGGGGTCAGCCATGCTGAAGCTTTGAAGGCTACAAACCAAGTAGTAATAAATTGGTTTAATTATATGATGAATTGTCGAACTTGATAATTAAGTAGCCATGGTGTGAATAAACCATATGGCCAGCAGATAATATATAATTTATTTGATTATGTTTTGCCTAAGTATTTTAAATAAACCATCTTTGGCGGTTAAACGGAATATAATCCTTCGTATTTACTAGACAGGGGACATAAGTCACGACTGTCAATGTCATACTGACATCTTATATAGCACAATGGCTTGTTCCAAAGGACTTTTCGATGGCACAGACGCCTTGTCACTAGGGAAATTTTAAAACAAAATCAATGATTCCTTTGGATCGGAAAATTTCATAATTCATTGTCTTGACAAGAAGTTATGAAATAAAATTATCGTTTTCATGTATGCATCCTTGCCCGTAGGTATACATCCCAGGTGGATGTTTAGATGTGTACATCATGTTCGACGTTTATTAGCCATGATTCCTATTGATTATATAGGTTAAATAAAGGTTTGGAAGTTCCTAATATAAAGATGACAATCGTGATTTTATCGTGTCACTGTTGTCGGGAGTGTTAACACGTTTTCAGATGTTAACTGGGATACGAATCTTTTAAACAGGTCTTACCATTTTGGCCAGGTCTTTATAATGACACTCAGGCTAGGTTTCACTCTTAAGATTCTTTTAATATTCATCGCAGAAAAATTTCCAAATTGAACTGTTAATAGGGATCTGAATCTAAATTGAGGAACTGCCATCTTGGCCGGTCTTAATATGACACGAGGCTAGGTCTTGTCCTTTTTAGATTTTTCCATTTTATTATAATGGTAGATCTTATAACAGAAATGTTATTTTAATTTATTTCATATATTATATTCATATATAATGATATATTTGAAATTTAGATAAAACATCCCAACGGTTTTTAAAAGAGGTATAGAATTGCCCTAAAAGGGACTTAAAAGAAATGATGTTGTCCTCAAAGGGACCAAAAGATAAATATCGTTATAAAGACTTTTAAGGAAACGATCTTCAGTAAAAGGAGTCTCTTCTTTCATTTTAGTTCTGAATGTCCTCTCCTTGGTCGTACGTTAATCCTAGTCGCAACACGAAGCTTGGCCTTTCCTAGGCTTCAAATGGGGAGAATTTCCATTACAGCTTCTTGCTTGGCGACATATTTAAAATATAATTTAAGGTAATAATCTTCCGAATAGGGACGAGAGTATTCCTATGTTAAGTCTAGACTCAGAAGGTCAAAGGATGTGCTATCGTGTCATTGAGATTAAACACAAAAAGTTGGTGTTTAATTCACTCAATGTTGGCTCTGATACCAACCTGTCACACCCCTATTTTCCACGTGTCACCGGTGGGCCCGGTGGGGGTATAGTGACGTAGTTGATATCATCATAGTCAAACAACACAATATTTAAATGCACAGCGGAAGCAAAAGATAATTATATTACAAACCGATATAAAGTAATATCAAGTATTACAAACGGAATGTAAAGGATCCACAGGCGGATCAAAATAAAATGAATCATTTGTTCAACAGACTTTAAGGCATCCCAAGCTTGCGAGACTTATTGTGGACGCTAGAAGACCGCCAGCCAATTACGAGTAGTACCTGCACTTAACCTTTTTGGAAAATACGTCAGTTTACACTGGTAAATACAATTTAACTGACTCATTTTGAAAATGGTTGAAAATTGATTTGAATGCACGTGGCACAAAACATTTTATAACTTGGGATAATTATGTAATATAATCTTGTGAACGAATTACATGTTACTTGTGCGTTCGGTAGCCCGGTTCGTGCCGGGTTAAAGATCAATAGACACACCACAGGTATAATGCCCACAAGGTTGAAGCCTTTAAGTGGGATACCAGTTTTTACATATGCAGCTGTCAGGTGTACGCCTACACCCCGTGCTTAGGTCGTGGCCATTTCGTAAATGATGCCAAGGATATCCGGGACATGGTCATTAACCCCCCAAAGGCGTTAAGCAAACAAAACAAATTTTTAAACGGGTCATCTCGATAATACTTAACCACCAAACGATTAAGGTCGAATGCCCGACCAAGCGGTATTTTATATACCGTACCCCAAGCCCGTATAAGGGAAAATAAGTTAAAAGTATTTACCTGAGCTAAATATAAATTCACTCTCAGCCGTATACCATCAAGTAAGTACAGATAGCTTTTACTGGTTCTTCTTATTCTGGAACGAAGGTTTTTAATAACCTATTAGATTCCTAACGGGTCTTTAATTAAGCCTAAGCTTAAACCGGTTAACTTTCAAAAGGAAGACACGGTTCAAACGCGTGATAAAGCGAAGACCGGTTGAGAATGTGGTTTTGACCCGACAAGCTTGTATACTTGTTTAGTATGGGTAACTTAAATACATTCTGAATTTTGAGACAAAACGATATGGTTTGACCCGTCTCGGCTAATATATGCAAACTAGTTACATACGCCGATCCGAACGTGAAAAGTGCGTAACGAGTAACCATTAGAGTCATATGCAAGTTTCCTGAGTTAATATGCCTTAAACATGTTGTGATATCAGTAAGGTATCTTCTATTATGCCCAAAACGGATTTAAACACAAATTATGCCTCATAAGGGCATTTTTGTCATTTTAAAAGATTATAAAAGAGTTTAATTAGTAACCTGAGTTACAGGTCTGATTTATACAGTAAATACACTTAATTTAATAAGTTATAACAGTAGGGTATGACCTATATGTGAAATTTATCATTTAAAACCAAACTATGCACCTCAGGGGTATTTCAGTAATTTCACAAGGGCTAAAAATGTCAAAACTGGAAACCTGAGTTCAAAAACTTATACTTACTGTTATTTTATAAAAATATGCTAAGAACATCAGTAGGTATCAACCTTATATGTTTAATATGGTTATAGTACATACTATGCGGTAAAAACGCTTAAAAGGCGATTTAGAGCCGTTTCCGGGTTTTTAAAAGAAAGCTGATATTTTTATATTTCCAGAACGCTCAAAATATTTTATTTAACAAATAAAATCAGTAGAAAAAGGTTTGAGGTCAAAAGGATTTGTAAAACTCATTTTATGGCCTAAAAGGGCAAAAATCGGTATTTATCGAATTAAACTTAGAGACCTATGATATGATCAGCCAAAAATTAAATAAAAATCTTTAAAAATCCCAAAATATTATATAAAATCAGTGGGTAAAAAGTTTGGTATCAAAAAGTGGGTTTAAATAGGTTATATGCTAATTACGCCGTTTAAGTAACATAAAGCTTTCAAATTACGATATTGAGCATAACTCTTAATCTGGACCTCAAACTGATATCAAATTTTTGGTGCAAGTTTATAAATCAGTAACAAATGTTTCTACTCTTTCACTTTTTCAAAAATCACGTTTTATAGTCAAAAGGTCGAAATAGTCAATTTTAAGCATAAACCGGGAACATGCATATGAACCGGATAAGTGTTGAACCAAGTTGTAAAATCTCAGAGAATTAAACTTATATAAAAATTGGTCCAAAATAAGCTCTAATGCAGATCTCAAACATGCATGTACGGATCAGAACTGATAATCAAAGAAAAAGTCAATTTATGTGACTTTCGGTTCCGATTCGGGTTTAAACTGAAAATTGTCGAGTTGATCATGATGAAACATGTTCTTACATTAATTACAAAGTTATTTTGATGATCAAACAGGTTGCATGTAACCTACATTGCTAATTATGCTTAATTTTGCAAAAACATATTCTGTTGACTTTTTAAGAAAAGCTTTGACTCGACAATCAACATGCTTAGAGTGGGAATCTGAAAATACCCTTTTGAGGGTTTGTTACCCACATAAATACCAAATTGTAGGTACTTTCAATTTGAGAAATGACTGAGCCATTTTCGTTTAATCACAAAGTCAAACAGAAATTACGATGGATTGACTTTCGGTTGAATAACTAAGCTAGCACGAATTTGAAAGAGTTATGAACACTTACAAGAGTCCTAACAAAGCTTAGAGATCACTAGGATGCTGCCTTGTCGTCCAGAAAGCTCCAGAAAAGTTCTTGTGAATTTTTGAAGTTGCAAGTGTTTGAAGGTTTGTTACTACAAGTCCCTTTTATCACACATTAGATCTGATTTGAGGATGTTACAGATGTTTGTAAGTGTTGTAGGAAGAGTACAAGTGTCCCTCATTGCATGTAATTCGATTGGGGAGGCCCTGGAGCCGACAACAGCTGTTTACAACTCGACAAACAGACATAACTGGCATCTGCAGGTTGTTTTGTCGCTGGGTACTGGTAGGCGGGCCGCGAGGACGGCCACGCGGGCCGCGTACATGTCTTCGACCAGATTAACAAGTTTCACACTTGTTGCAATTCAGTCCCTGATCTTTTGATACGTGTTTATTCCTATTTATCTTGCACACTAGACCCTAAATTCTGATTTTTAAGGACCTTGGGATATTTACAAACATGGTAAAGTCCTCGGTTAACTTTGCGCTTACCCGAAAAGTCACGAAATCAACGTTAACGTATTTAACCCTTCGTGTACGGTTTTGATCATAACTTTCTCATACGATAACGAAACTCGATGAAATTTTTATCACATATTCTAGTGAGTATATTTTATCATTACAAAGCTTCGGGTTTGCTAAAAGATCATTCAGAGGTATACTTTCAACATGTTGACACTTTTAGCCCCTGTAGTTTGTAATTCCTCACTTTCTTACATCTTCCGCTTCGTATGATCCATGATTTATCCGTTTAAGATTATAAACATCATGTAGGGCTATTTTAGAGCCTATTTATCCATTGTTGACACTTTGGACCCTTATAATCACATAGTTTCACTGTTTGTCAACTTTAGTCCCTCTAAAGTATGTTTTCACATATTCAAAGTCCATGACACGTGTCACTACATTATTGGACGTAAATTTTCGAGGTGTTACATGTGGTTGGGAAACAACGTGGATCGATGGTATGAATATAAGAGGATGAACTAATTGGTGTTACGATACGGCATTCTTTTGTATTGGATGCTGAAACACTGAATGACCGAGTAACGATTTTTGAAGTGGAAGATTTGTTACTCACATTATGTCTCTTATTTTCCAAATGTAATTTCCTATATTTTCTTCGTTCAGCTGATTGTTGATGATCAAGATCATTAGAAGCAACTGAAAAAAAATATGGTATACCATAAAATATCAAAATGAAAAAATGTATTCATGTGTAAAAAATTATAGAATTTACCATTGTTAATATTAGGCAATGGACTTCTTCCATTTTCAACTGCAACAAAAAAAAGTCCAAGTTAACGTATGAAACATGTTTATATATTACATAATTTTTTATTTAAAAAAACAAACTCATAATGATAATAAACAAAAATTAAACATGTAAGTAAGTAACACCAACCGGATGTATACGCCTCGTACGGATTTGTTAAAGGTGTGTTTGGCAAGATACGTCGATCAATGGTATTGATATAACAGGATGAACGAATTGGTGTTACGACACACCAATCATTTGTAGAGGATACTGAAACGTTGGATGACCGAATTACATTTTGTGAACTTGAAGATTTGTTACTCACATTATCTCTCTTATTATCCAAATGTACTTTCTTTAATTCTCTTCGTTCAGCTGATTTGTTGTGCTCAATATCATTAGAAGCAACTGAAAAAAATATGAATATCCATAAATTATCAAATTATACATTAAGTAATGAATTCCTGTGTAAAAAACCAAATAATTTACCATTTGTAATGTTAAATAAATTATAAATGAAACATTGTATTCATGTGTACAAAAATAAACAATTCACCATTTGTAATATTAGCCAATGGACTCCTTGCAGCTTCAACTGCAACAAATAAAGTCCAAATTACCGAATGAAATGAAATAGATAATGTTAGTAATAAAAATTTATATATGTAAGTAAATCACACCAACCTGATGTATATGCCTGGTAGGGATTTGTTAAAGGTGTGGTAGACAAAATAGGTCGATCCAAGGTATTGATATTTGAGGATGAAGGAATTGGTGTTACAACACGGCAAACATTTGTAACGGATTGTGAAACGTTGGAAGAACGAATGACGTCTCGTGAAGTGGAAGATTTATTATTTGCCTTTCCTCTTTTATTATCCAAATATAGTTTCCTTAACTTTCTGCATTCAGCTGATTCTTGATGCTCAACATCATTAGAAACAACTAAAAAAATAGAAAAAAACATAAACAATCAAATTATACATAAAAAGTTGTATTGCAAAAACCAAATTTTTGGGCATTTGTGATGTTAAACAATTTATAAATGAAAACTTGTATTCATGTGTAAAAAAATATAAAATTTACCATTTGTAATATTACCCAATGGACTTCTTCCAGTTTCAACTGAAAAAAAAAAGTCCAATTTACCGTATCATATATGTTTAAGTATTGCTGAATTTCTTATTTAAAAAAAACAAACTCATAATCATAGTAAAGAAAATTTAAATACGTAAGTAATTAAAACCAACAACGTCTCGTAGGGATTTGTTAAAGGTGTGGTTGGCAAAATACGTCCATCCATTGTTGAAGATTTATTATTTGCATTTCGTCTTTTATTATTCAAATACAGTTTCCTTAATTTTCTACTTTCAACATAGTCTTCAGGATCAACTTGATTAGTATCAACTGAAGAATGAAATGCATAAAAAAATGTAACTATTTACGAAAACAAACTTCAATTATTGTCCAAATAATTGCAAACATTACCATTCGTAATGTTACGCAAAGGACTTCTACCAACACCACCTGCAACAATTTAATTAAAATAACATTACTTACCATCATTACATATTATATCAAAATTTATTATATTTGTAAACAACAATAAGAACCAAGTAAACATACTATTAGAAGGGTGAACACCAGTAGCAAGTGGAAATGAAGGTAAAGTTTGAGGCTTTGCGCGTTTAGGCATATCCTAATATTGTATCATGTAGAATATACAAATGCATTAAAATAGGTATTACAAAAAGTCAAATGTATAAGTATATTACAAAGAGATAACACTTACGCGTATGAGAAATAACCAAACGTGAAAACTTCAAAAATGATGAAGGTCGTCAGAGAGTTTTCTGATTTAGAGTTCTAGAACCTTTAGTCTAAAACTTTGAGTGTGTATTATGAATAATAAGAGGGGGTTTTATAGTACTTGAATATATTGTAAAAAAAGGAAAGTTTATAATTTAAAAACAAAAATCGGTTATAACTATAAAAAAAGAAATAATTTAAATTCAAATTATTTGAAAGATAATTCTATAATTGCCGAATTTTTTTAAAAAAAGTAAAAAAATTTCGGTTATAAAACTTAAAAAAGGAAACAAAATCATACCAATTTAAGTGTTTCCTAAATTTTAAAAGAATTGGGGGTTTCCAAAAAAAAAATTATAACTTTTAAATAAATGAATTTCCGAAAATATACTTATAATTCGTATATAATAATGATGGAAATTAAATTAAATTGGACAATTAGATTATTGAAATCTTTATTTGCAACTTATTAAAAAAAATACTAATAGTTTTTAAAATAATAATTTGTTAAAAATACTAAATGTATACATTCAAAACCTTTATGGCCTTGTGATAAAAGTTTAAAAATTTCTAATTTCAAAAACATAAACAAATGTTTTTAGGAATATTTTATACATGCAGCAAAATAAAACAAAGATAAAGTAACAAAAGATAAAGGTTAAAGGAGTATAGGTAATCCTAATAAAACCATTAAAACAAACAAATGATATATTTCAAATAAAAAAACAAACAACCATATGTTTAAAAAAAACCAAACAAACCAACCATCACAAATCAATCCAAACCAATGTATCAAACAAACCAAACAAAACCAGCAATATTACGAAAAAAATAAATTGTTTTTGGTAAAAATACTTCAACCATGAACTACTTCTCGATCTTTGGAACCACCAGAATCGTTTCCTCATCAGTTTGGACATCCGACACACCAGCCTTTTTCACCTTTGTTGATGACAGAGAGGTGCTTTCTTCAACTTCATACACGTCAGCAAGATTGCGCTTGAGTTCCGCAGAGGGAGTCTTGGAACAATCTTTAGATGTGCAATCGGGTGTGAAGCTATCAGGAATAGAATCCACAGCATCTTGTATGATATATATTCAAAATTAGAAACTATATAACATGTTTAAAGCATTTGGTATTTCGTAACATTAACTTAAAATACATACCTTTAGAGCAAAAGGGTTTTGAGTCGATATATCACTAAGTGAAGCATCAGCAGCCGCCTCATCCACACCCTGCAATTCATAAAATAATGAGTCTAAGCACATCAAAAATACTAACTTTCTAAAATATATTTAATTAAAAGGTTTGTATGAACTAACATGATCAACTGGAATTCGGCTCTCCAACGATTCAATTATTGTTGAATCATTCACCAACTTATGAACAGCATAACCATCAATATGGTTGTCAATATTAAATTGACTAACCTGAATCTTGAAAGCATACTTTTTACCATTGAATGCTCTAAACTGATAGGGAATGGTTTTCTCTACCAAAGATGCCTAATATAAATGAATAAAAGATTATTGAAAAGAACATAATAATCAGATTTAGACATTACTAATATGCACCTTAAATAAAAATTTAATAAAAGACTGATGTGAAATACATTACCTGATACACTTTTGACTTCTCAAGCAATTGAATTGCAGTCATACCCAACATTTTTCTAGCTTCACGGTCAAACAAAGTCAAAGAGGCAATAGCTGCATAATCTTGAACTCTAAGTGGAATCCTAAAACTAAATGCACAAAAAGTATTTCAGAAAATAAATACAATTTACATTTGTAAAGTAGAATAACATAAGCATAAATATTAAAAAACTAAAAAAAAAGTATAAGTAACTTACATCGGTGTCGCATTCACAACCTCCTTGGGACATTCAGGATTTGAGCAAACTAAAACTTGTTTAAACTTTGGTTCCTCAGCACCGTCTTCAGCCTCGTCAATGACCAAAGTTGTCTCCACCTTCCGATTGCACTCCTCACAACCAAGGTAGTACCAATCATCTTTATCATCCACACCCATGATCGTACCAAGAACTATGACCTCACAAGGCTGAAATAAAATGTAACAAAATAGAGTTACACATATAAATTTGTTAAACAATTTTGTTTAATGTCTTTACTTTAAATATTAAAAAGTAGATACAAACCTTATCCAAGAGCGTAATATCACGGAAATTGAAAAACGGATGCTTCACTAAAAAGTCATCCGCAACACTTGTACTTCCAGATAAACCAATTGATTTCTGACCATTAGAGGATGTTTTACATATCTTCTCAACAAACCTGTTTAAAAAAAAAAGTTAACAACATCAATAAGTAGTTAATATTATTTTTTTAACTGTTTACTTGGTTCTGAATGAACGAATCTCCTCTATGTCAGCATTGATAAACAGCCTTGTTATATGGAAATCATTAGATAGCGTTGTCTTCCCTATATAAAAAAAATAAATATCATATTTCGTGAATGATATACAAATTTAAATAAAATTAACAAAGTTTATATACAGTGAATACCTTTATACTTGTTGAAACTACCAAACTGCACAAGCAGAACAACATGAACTTCTTCTTTATGGCTCTGAATGTAACCAAACATCTCATCCCAGTACTCATCCCATAAAGTGCAGTTTAACTTGATACCCCTACATAAATAGAAATTAAACACATCAGAGGATATCATGTTAAAAAAATTGCAATGAAATTAAATTAGCATTTAATAAAACAGACTCTTCATCCAGCAATTGCAAGTTCATAAATTTGCTATCTTTTCCCATCTTCGTTTTGGTCATTTCTGGTTCAGACCACTCATCTACATATCCAATAAAATCTGAAGAAAACAAAATTCTTTAATAAGATATGTAATCAGCAAAAAAAAACAATAATATAAAAAATATTATATATTTATATATTTTTTTAATTTCGGATGTTGTTGTCATATATATAATGAAGTACAAACCAACTCGATAGTTGACATCGACTTCACCGGCTTTAATGGACACAAACGATGTTTACACTTCCATCAAAGTTCTCACACTTTTTAACTGATGTATCAAAGTTTAAGCTAATAGCATGTTCTTTGTCAAAGTGTTTGAAAGTTGACTTAATGACAAAAAGTTGAGATTTATAAATGTAATAAATATCATTTTCATTAAGCAAAATTTCATGTTTTTTCATAAACTTGCTCCAAACAGTTGCCTGCATCCTGGTACCCTAATCAAAAACACAAATTAAAAGTGGTTAGTATAAACAACGATATAAAAATAATGCTACATTTAAAAAAACAAATGACATTCAAACCAACCTGCTCATCCATGACAACCATTTCAATACCAATGACTTCTCCTTCTCTCTTTGGATTCATACGAATCCAAAGTCTTAACACCTTGACCTTGATCGTAAACAGCTTGGATCTCCAATCAAGATTGTTTAAAAAAGTAATACTGTTTTCATCCATTTCAATGAAATATAACTGAAAATAGATGATTGATAATAGATAATGGTTAGTAATTGAATTAAAATGAATGTAGTAAGTAAATATATATACACATTTCGGGAAATTATTTTTGTAAAGTCGAAAAATCAGTTTATTATTAAAAAAAAATTATTACCGAAATTAGGCTGAACTATTTTAAGAAATGGATTTAAATCTAAAAAAAACTACAAATCTAAAACATTCAACGAAATATATGATTTTATTACCTAAAAACAGAAACCAATAGCCATTTATTTAAAAACAATATATAAATATAAAATCAAAAGAATAACATATACAACTGACACATAAATACAATACCACACAAAACAATCAACAAAAAAATACATCAAATTAAGAATTAAAAATGTATCTTGAAAATTGTAGTCTAACCAAGGAATTAGGTTTCTGGACACAAAAATAACAAAATACAACCAATAAGTTACATTTTTAATAAAATTGTACTTTACTATTATTAAAAATTTTAAAAATATAAGTACATTTCATTGGATCTTTTAATAATGAAAACTAAAGATTTAGTTAAAATTATGGTAGACGCTTGGTTGGATTTTTATATAATTCGATGTGTTATGTACAAAATTTCTTTAATTAAAGTTAATTGATTTTCTAAATATGGCATGCTTTTAATAGTTTTAAAAGGCACTATTAAAACTGAAAATAATTAAGGTCAACAACGGTTTTGAAAACACTTCCATAATAAATTTGATTTTTTTTTTAAATTTATATCAAACGGACTATTAATCTATTACAAAACTGAATTTTTTAATTTAAGAAACCCGTTTAATACACATATTTATAGAAAATTCAGTTACTTCCAAAAAAACAAATATTATTTACCAACATTTGATTCTTTTAGACGTTTGACAAATTCCGAAACAGCCAAAAATATTTAGGCAGATATACCAATTTAAAAAAAATAACCATTATATTCAAAATAATTAAAAACAACATCCGAAATTCACCAAATATATTATAAAAGTCTCATTATTTACATTACCAAAGGTTGATTTCAAAAAATGATTAAAACCATATAACATCTACAACTATTTATCATAACCTAAGGAAGAAACAGTTTATATTCATATTCGTTTCATTCTCACATAAAATAGTATCCTGATATTGTTAAATCTATAACCGATAAAAGTGTAAATAACTTCAAATCAACTTCATAATGTAGCAAAAAAACATAATCCAAATATGGTCACAAGCATACTTAGTCTACCAGAATCCAGAACACATTAACATGGCCACAAAAAAGTGTATCCCAAACGTCTATCAAGTCATTACGATCATCGTAATGACCGTACCAAAAGGGGACTACTAATCATTGTCTAACCACAAACTGTTTGAACAAAATATACTACCACCACATACCATGTACCTCCACTCGCTCAGTTGTAAAGCAACATACCTTGACGTTTAACATACATCATCTGAAACTGAGAACCATATACCAACTGTTTGTCCCTCACAAACTCTCTCATACCGGTGACATTGTAGCGCGGAACTCCTTGCGAGAACTCCACACCAATAGCCACATCCCAAGTTTGACCAGCATTGTCCTTGATGATCAAGGCCCTCTTCCGATCCAAGCCATGAGTTTGAGCCCATTTCTTCTTCAGACGCTACAAATAATAATACAAATTTTTATAATCAAATTTCTTAAACACGCTACAAATTTATACATTAATAGTATGAAGAAATAAATAATAACACTTACAAAATGATTGTCAACAAGAAAATTAACCGGAACTTCTTCATCATCACTCTGTTCAATAGCAGGTGCGACAACCGGATTAGGCAATTCATCATCAGACACTTCAATTAAATCATCACTTGGTTCTTTTTTGATAACAGACAGTTCAGGTGGGAAGGTTAGAAGTGCAGGCTTACAACTAAAAACACTCAAATCAAACGTCTTCGAATCAACCATTTCAAAAACCAACAAATGATCATCCGTTATCGACATATCCTTCTTAATTCGACTCCAACCGCTGGTAATGTAAATCTCATGGTATAATATCTCCATCCGAACAACCCAATTAAGATTTCCAGCTGAACGCACCAAAACAGGATCTGAAGGACACTTATTCAGCGTCGAGTGATGAACAAACAACCTGTTCTCATACTACACATAGTAGAAGACAATATATCAGGACCGATGGTATACATGACATACAAAATAATGTATGAATGCAAGAATAAAATAATTTAAAACAGTATATGTTATGGTTTACCATGCAGTCGTCTCGATCTTTGAAATCATTTTTCGGTTTGTAGTAGAAGTACTTAGAAGGCGCAAGTGAAATGTCTTGATAAAAATAAAACAGCCGGAACGAAGATAAAGCTTCTTCATACTGAAAAACAATCCACGAATCGTCTGGTAACTTCAATGACGTGACCACATCCAACCATCCATTGTAAAGAAAGTAGTCGCCTGCAAGTTTAAAAATTTTGACTTCGAAGACCCTACCATCGATGGTCCGAATGACTGCATCCTTCTCTGGATAATCAAACTTCTTAATCCAGTCACCATAATCTGCCGGAAGTTTCTGTTAAAATAAGAAATAGGTATCGTTAATGCTAATTAGACGATCAGTATTGAGAAAGGATTTAAAGAAATACTGTCACATACGTTGAATAAAATGCTTATAATTTAAATACTCACCAACGATTTTTTGTCGTTCTTCCATACACGGGCAGCGAATCCGTAAACCATATCGCCTTTCAACGTATGAAAAGTAAATGACAACATAAAATTGAGTTTAACATAGAATCAATAAAAGCCGTCATATAAAACATATAAAAGATTGCTAGAGTTTAAATAAGAGGCTTGAAATAGAATGTGCACTATAATAATCAAATCACAGATTTAACAATCCGATATGAAAAACCATAATGTACATATATTCATCAATATACATTGATCAGGTATGAAGTGCTGGGATCATCTTACATATTTTCAATTACTAAGCAATTTTCTAACTATGGATCGTACGACTATATTTATCAGCAAGGTGTTGAGAAATTCAACATCAAATAGATGAATTCAGCAGATGGCAAACAACAAATAACAGTAGATGAAAACAGTAATTAGAACCCTAATACACAAAAAACTTAAAACGTACAATAACTTAATCACTTAAATAACAGTAGATCACAATTTTTCAAGAACATAAAAACTAAAAAAATACATCAAACTTCATCGAATAAAACTTCAAACATAGAAAACGGTTACTAATTAACAGAATATAAAATCTTGGTAATCTGAGGAACAGAATTGAAAAATCAACATATTCAAATGAAAAACCCTAATACACAAAACATATATACACCAACTTAAAAATCGGCGATTATAAACCCTAACAGACCAGCAAATCCGTATAAGAAATCGATATTCAAATCACATAAACAAACAACATGATATCGGCTTTTAAAACCCTAAGAAAAAAGGAATAAGCTAATCGATCTTCAAATCATGTACAATAAATTCATACATCATCACATAACAGACAATACATCACAAATCAAAGTACAACAAACCATTCAAACAGAATCGATCAATAAGATGATGAAGAAGATATCGGAATCATTACCGTCGATGATGATCACTGTTGAATATTTGAAGACTGAATAAACCTCGTTGCAAAGGATCGATTAAGAACGCAGGAACCAAAATCGCCTATTAGGGTTTCTTTGAACGGTTTGAGATAATGAGAGAGAGAGTATAGAAGAGGCGTATGATTGAAGCCAATGTAATCCGCATCAGAGACCGATGCCACTTGTCAAAATATTTGAGTTTTGCCACATCATTGCTTAGGTGGATGCTTAGTTGGCTTGCACCATTGGGTGACATGTGTCCCCCAATGGTTTGCTTTATTAGAGATATAGATGAATGATTTAGCTATTGTCATGTTTAATTCTTTACCCCCCACCCAAAAAAAAAATCAGATTGTTCACGTTTAATTCTTTAATATCCCAAAACAAAAAAAAAATCTTTAATATCCCAAATTTTTGTACCTTTGAACGGTGTGCCCTAATTATAAAGAATAATAATAATATAATTCATCATCATCATCAATCTATTAACTCACAAACTCTAGGAATAGTAACACGTGCCACGTGACACTGCTATATTTGTTCTTTTTTTCCTTGAGTTAATTACTTTTAGTCCCGAATCTTGATCACAACAATATAATATCACAAATAATCAATTTGTATGGCAGAATCACACAAACCTGTTTGATTCAATAAAGAAGAAACAAGATGAAATAGAACAGCAAACACTGAAATACTTCAAAATGACAACTTGCATACGATAAGTTTGTCTGATACAAGTGTTTTCAAAAACTTGGATGTTCAACTCTCTAACGAGTTAACAAACTACAGTATACAGTCATTACACACCCTACCTTAATCAATCCCAACTCCCAAGCCCACTGTGATTACCAAAACCTTAAAGCCCATCTCGAGATCTCATAATAATGGTCTAGAGATCCATAATCTTACACAATTAAGCCCACTAATAATAGCATAAACCTTAAGGTCCTAACAATTAAATTTTTTTCGTCTATGTGGTTTGTTGGAAATAATTATAACGGTCCATTAGTTTAAAAATTGCCAAAACAGTACCAGTACTTTCACAACTTCCACCTTCAACTCACTAATAATGGCGATTAACAACTCCATCTATTATTTGGGAGACCAAGAAGTAGATAGAGTGGCAGAAAAGTTCGATGTAGGAAAGGTTTGCCCCCATTCAATTATTTGGCGCTTGTAGTTGGACTAAATATGAATTTATATAAAAATTGGCAAAGTGTGATAGAGGTGGTGGATAAGCGTTTATCGGTTTGAAAGGCCTCGATTTTGTCAATTGGTGGAAGGGTCACGCTCTTGAAAGCAGTATTCGAAAGCTTGCCGGTATACTACTTTTTCATGTACAAAGTTCCTATAAGAGTTATCAATAAACTGGAAGGCGGACCCAGAAATTATTTACTGGGGGTGCGGATGAGGTGTTCAACCATATTTTCAAGGGATGTGGTAAGGTTTTTTTCCTAAAATATACACTAAACTTTTTTTTTCAAGGGGTGCCGCCGCCCACCCTGGCTAAAGGCTAGGTCCGCCCATATTGGTCTTAGGAGGCAATTCTTGTGGGGTGGTAAAAATGAGAATAAGTGTATGCACTGGGTAGAATGGGAGGAAGTGACGAAGTTGAAAAAGAAAGGGGGCCTTGGTCTATCCTCTTTGCAAGACCTCAACATTAGTTTGCTTGCAAAATGGCAAAGGGCAGATTATGGAACAAATTTATTTGCGCCATTCATCACAATCCTAATCTTGAGTCGTTTATCCCAGTTAATTGTACGCAATAGGAGTTTGGAAACAGGTTGCTAATTTAAATAAAGATCTCGAAAAGCGAGATATCGATATAGGGATGCTCATCAAAGGAAGGTTTGGTAATGGAGAGAAAATCCGTTTTTGGCGTGACTTTTGGATCGGAAGTTCCGGCTTAGCATCTATGTTCCCAATCTGTTTGTTTTGGAAAGGGACAAGGATGTGAAGGTGGGGAACAAGTTACAAGTTGTCAACGGGGCGATGGGAGCTGCAATGGAATCGGGGGTGGGAGATAGACACTGAGCAGGAGAGAAACGGACTCAATATTCACAAAAATCTGGTAGAAACGGCTCGACTTGATAGGCAAGTTGTGTTTGTTATGTGGCTTTTGTGCTTTGTATGTTGTAGCACGAGCTCCATGCTAGTGTTTTTTGGTTGAATAAAGCATCAGCTTTCACAAAAGAAAAACCTAATTATCATTAGAGTAAATTACAAGTTTTGTCCTTTATGTTAACACCATTTTTCAGACGGTGTCCTTTAACGCAAAAGTTGACGAGTTTTGTACTTAACGTTTCAAAATCATGCATATTATGTCCTTCTAACCCAATTAGAATATTTTTTTTTTTGTTAAATCTTGTTTTCCAAGGGTAATTTAGTCTTTTTACCCATTTATTTAATATACTTCAACAAATAAAACAAAACCAAATTAAAAAAATTATAATTATATAACGAAAACCCATTTATGCTCTCTCTCACCTATCCATCTCTCTCTAAACCTTCACCCACCACCACCATGTGTCGCCACCACCACCACCCTCACTGGCTCACCCCACCAAACCATTATCTCTCTCTCTACCCCCACCCACCACCACCTCCACCCTACCATCACCGCCTTCACCTGCTATCACCAGCCACCATCACCCCTACCTGCCACCACTGTGAATACCCCTACCACCATCCACGTACAACATGACCTGCACTACCATCACGACTTTCATCATCAGATCTGGTTGTTACAGATCTATTCCGTCAGCATCGCACTGAAACCACCTATTCTATCGCAACCAACCACCACCAACAACTCCACCGTCACAACCACCTCTACTTCGACCCCAATGTAAGATTAAATATATTATGTTTTAATAATTAATCTCATAGCCATTATAATCATTTACATTATATAGATCAAAATATATAATAACCTATTAAATAATTAGTTGGTAATTGTTGATGGACCATATTACCCTTATTAACTAATTATGATTCCTCTTGGGTGCTTATATAAGGAGAATTATGTAGAGGTTCTAAGGTTAGACACATAACCTAATTAACATAACATCAAACTCACCTCCCTCTCCATAACCGATACCCTTTTCGGTTTCATCATCACCATCATCAGTCAGCACCCTAAGGAGGAACCAGACCACACTGACAAACATGTCGAACTCGATGGCATCATCCCTCACTGGATTCTCCTCTACACTGTCTGTTGTAATAGGTATGTTTTCATGTTTTCCATTATGTTTAAACAGAACTGATCCGACATGTGGTATCAGAGCATATGTTGATTAGTCAGTTCTGTTTTCGTATCCATCAATTCTAGGATAGAAATCTGGAAAACAGAATTTTGAAAGCCTCATATAATTCGGTTTCGAGTCAAATATAACCACTCGAAATCCCTGTTTTCGGAAAAAGATTAATTATATGTTCACTCGAAATCAAATGGGTTGTGTTTTTATGACCGAAATCTGCTTAGAAACATTAAAAGTTTCAGGTTTCGGGTTCCAGAATTTATGTTTTATTTTTTAGGGTTCATTATATGTTCTTATAAAATTTGAAAAATTCCTTTATGTTTTGGAATATGATTCGGATTATTGAGTGTTTTTCCTGTTTTGATCTTATTTTGTCCTCTAAAGATTTTCGAAAACTGTTAAAAGATAAACAGATTATAATTTTCGAAATATTTGATAAATTTAGATCATCACTAAAACAGGAAACCATATCTTAAAATCCCTAAGAATTCGAATTTTTAGTTATGCTTTTACATTAACAGCTGTAACAGGAGTTTCGAGATCAATTTTTAATGACTCGAGACCAAGATCTCGACTCGAAATCATAAGTGTTCACAAATCTTTACAACTCGAGACAACTATTTCGACTCGAGACCATATGGTTTCGACTCGAGACCATTAAGGTTTCGACTAAGGGCTTCAATCTTCACAACTCGAGACCATGGTTGCGACTCGAGACCTCATTATGGAGTCGAGATCTCATAAAACACAGTAGTCAAGACCATGATTACGACTCGAGACACTGAGGTTGCGACTCGAGACCTTAATGAGTCGAGACCTCATAATTGAGTCGAGATCTCACTCGAAACCTCGTTATTTTAGGCTGTTTAATGTGAACTGAAATTTAGTTCGATCCGCGCTAACAGGTGGTTTGCTATTAAATAATTGGTTTTTGTAAATACTTGGTTAATTAATCAGAATCAGATAATGTTTTACATAACCAAAATAGCTTAACTTGAATGAGCTTCTGATGTATCATTTCTGGCCAAAGTTGATTTGATACATCTACTTATCGTTCAAGTATTACGAAAGCTATGTTAAGTGTGCATAACAAACGTGAAAGTCTTAATATCTGGCCAAAGCTGATTTAATTCTTTCATGTATAGCATGCTTAACAAGTACATAACTAAAGTGATTGTTCCATTTCTGGGCAAAGCTGATTTTTCACAAACACTTTGTACACATGCTTAAATGATTACACTTCTGGCCAAAGCTGATTTGTCTTCGTTTAAGTAGAATTTTACTAAGTCTATTATTTTGATGTTAGTAATAGACAATATCACAACTTCATAATTAAAATGGTCATTATTTATGCCTGCCTTAGTATTACGTGCCCTTAGATCACATTAGGATTTCTTCCTTAGTATCATAACTTTCTCATCTTATTTCCACTATCAGTGCCCAATTGCGGGATTCCACCTTTGACTGGTGATAACTTTGCTGCATGGAAGGATGCTCTCATGCTTAGACTTGGATTGTTGGACTTGGACTATGCTCTAAGAGAGAATAAGCCAGCGGACCTTACTCCTCAAAGTACTGCTGCTGAGCAGTTAACTCATGAAAAATGGACTAGGTGTAACCGCATGTCTCTCATATTCATGAAGCAGTCCATAAGCAATGCAATCAGAGGAGCCATTCCTGATTCTGAAGATGCTAAAACCTACTTGGCTTCTGTGGAGGCGCAGTTCAAGGGGACGTCTAAAGCACACGCTAGTACCCTTATCCTCAAGCTGGTGACAACTAAGTATGATGGGAGGAGCGGCATTCGCGAGCACATCATGATGATGAATGACATAGCCAACAAGCTGAAGGGGCTGGAAATGGAGATCAGTGATGGTTTCCTCATTCATTTCATCATTACTTCGCTTCCTTCGTCCTTTGAAGCATTCAAGATCAATTACAACACTCAGAAGGACAAATGTACGATGAGTGAGCTGGTCGCTATGTGCGTACAGGAGGAAGAGCGTATGAGGATGGATCGCACTACTAATGTTGCTAACTTCACCACCTCCAACTCTAAGAAGAGGAACAACAATCATCAGAGGAAGGATGCTTCAAAAGTCCAAAGGCCCAATCCCAATACAAGTACACCTTCTAGCTCTAAGAACTCCTTAGGCAGAATCCACTGCAAGTTCTGTAAAAAGGCAGGACATATGCAGAAGGAATGCCCTGACATTAAGGAGTGGCTGGTTAAGAAAGGTAACGATTATTTTATGATGCTTGAGTCCTATAATTTAAATGTTTCTGCTAATTCTTAGTGGTTTGATTCTGGTTCTATGGTTCATGTTACCAATTCAACTCAGGGATTCCTTACAATCCGGAAGCTGGAAAGAAACCAAAGAACGCTTAAGGTTGGGGATGATCGAGAATTAGAAGTGAAGGCCATTGGAACATTACAATTATTTATGAAAACTGGTTTATGTATTAAACTTTATGATACCTTATATGTTCCTGAGGTAACTCGGAACCTTGTATCAGGACCAAAGTTAGACATGGACGGTTTTATTGTTTCCCATGGTCATCGCAAACTCTCTATCCTCTATGATTTTATTCTTTATGGTACGGGTATTCTGGATGGTGGTCTCTATAGATTAGAACTAGATGATAATTTTTCCAAATCTTTGTTGTCAGATAACATTAATGAATCACTCACAAAGATGAAAGAGAAACGAGACTTAGAGACTTCGTCCATGTTGTGGCATCAATGTTTAGGCCACATCTCAAGAGAACGATTAAATCGTCTCGTAAAGGATGAAGTCTTACCTCCTCTCGATTTCTCTGGTTTTGGAACATGTGTCAAATGTCTTAAAGGTAAAATGACATTAGCGAATAAGAAAGGTGCCACTAGGAGCTCTAATTTATTAGAACTCATTCATACTGACATATGTGGTCCCTACCAAATCGCTGGCATAACAGGACATACTTCATTTATCACTTTCATTTATGATTATTCTCGTTACATATACTTATATATTATTAAGGAGAAATATGAATCTCTTACAACTTTTAAAGATTATAAGGCTGAAGTTGAAAAGCAATTAGATCGTCAGATTAAAGTTGTGAGATCAAATAGAGGCGGTGAATATTATGGAAGACATACTGATGTGGGTCAAGCTCCTGGTCCATTTTATGAGTTTTGTTAGGGCCAGGGGATTGTGAAACAATACACCATGCCTGGTACACCTCAGCAGAACGGTGTCCCTGAAAGAAGAAACCATACCCTTATGAACATGGTGCGCAGTATGTTAGCCAACACTAATTTACCATTATTCCTCTGGACTAAAAGCAGCTGTTCATATACTCAATAGAGTTCCTTCTAAGTATGTCCGTAAAACTCCTTATGAACTCTGGACAGGAAGGAAACCGAGTCTTAAATATATGAAAGTATGGGCCTGCATTGCTGAAGCAAAACTTTACAATCCTTTCCTAAGGAAACTTGATCCTAAAACAGTTACCTGTTTCTTTATCGGGTATCCTGATAATTCAAAGGGTTATCGTTTCTATTGTCCTTCCCATGTCACCCGTATTGTTGAAACCAAGCGTGCTGCGTTCCTGGAGGATTTCAAGTTCAGTGGGAGCAGTACCAACCCTTACGAAGAATTGCAAGAAGTACAAGAGGCGTGGGGGGGGGGAGAGACTCGTTGCTTACCATTACTTCGATTACTCCTCTTGTACTTAATGCAACTACTGTACCCGAAACTACTGCACCAACTCCAAATTTATCTCCACAATCAGAACCCATTATACCTCATAACGAAGGCACATCAAACGCTCATAACCAAGACAACGTTGAACCCGATAATCCACTCAGGATGTCATCTAGGCTCAGAAGGCCTACTAATTGGGATGATTATGTTACCTACCTGACTGAAATGGATCCCGGAAAGCTCAATGATCATATCTCTTACAATGAAGCCATTAGCAGTGATCAGTCTTCTTAATGGAATAAAGCAATGATTGATGAGCTTGAATCCATGAAGAAAAAATGACGTTTGGGATTTGGTAGAATTACCCAACGGAGTCAAACCCGTAGGATGTAAATGGGTGTTCAAAACAAAACTGGATCCAAATGGGAACGTTGAACGCTACAAAGAGAGATTGGTTGCAAAGGGCTACACTGAGAAAGAGGGAATTGATTAACAAGAGACGTTTCACCTGTCTCTCGTAAAGATTCATTAAGGATCATCATAGCCCTAGTAGCTCATTTTGATTTAGAGTTGCATCAGATGGACATTAAAACCGCTTTCCTTAATGGAGACTTAGACCAAGATGTTTACATGAAACAACCTGAAGGCTTTAAACCGGAGGGTCAGGAGCATCTAGTCTGTAAGTTGAAGAAATCCATTTATGGGTTAAAACAAGCATCACGTCAATGGTACCTCAAGTTTGATGAAGTCATGAAGAAAAAGGTTTTATGAAAAATCAAGTGGATCAATGCACATACCTCAAGATGAGTGGGAGAAACTTTACTATACTTGTCCTTTACGTATATGATATTCTATTGGCAAGTAATAGTTTAGACATGTTACATGAGTCGAAGCGGTTACTCTCGCATAACTTCGACATGAAGGATCTCGGAGATGCTTCTTACGTCATTGGCATCGAAATTCACCGAGATAGACACAAAGGGATCTTAGGATTGTCTCAAAAGGCTTACATAGATCGTGTCCTTACACGTTACAACATGCAACAATGCAAACCCTCCATCACTGTAGTAGTTAAGGGAGATGTTTTTGGTTCATTACAGTGTCCGACAACAGAGGTTGAGAAGGAGCAAATGGGCCAGATACCTTACGCTTTAGTAGTCGGGAGCCTGATGTATGCTCAAGTCTGTACTCGCCCAGATATCGCTTATATTGCTGGAATGCTAGGCCGTTATCAGACTAATCCTGGCCTAGATCACTGGAAAGCAGCTAAGAAGGTACTTCGATATCTGCAGGGGACGAAAGACTATAAACTGACTTATAGAAGAAGTGATTATTTAGAAGTGGTAGGCTATTCTGATTCTGACTTTGCCAAATGCAAAGATGACAAGAAATCCACTTCAGGCTATATCTTTATGTTAGCAGGCGGACCTATTTCATGGAAGAGTCATAAACAACAGTTGACCACAACTTCCACAATGATGACAGAGTACATTGCTGTTTATAACGCAACCTGTCATGGAATGTTGCTTAGAAATCTGATCACTGGACTCAAAATCGTTAATTCCATTTCTAGAACATTGAAGCTTTACTGTGATAATTCAGTTGCCGTTAGTTTCTCGAACAGTAACAGTTCGACTGGAGCTGGTTTATATCTCGATACAAAATATTTGTTCGTACGATCTATTAATGATAATTAAAGCGCTTGATGACTGTGCTGAATCACTTAACTGCTTTCTGATTACTGTGTTATACTTACATGTGCTTGTTAACATACTAGTAGTGTACAGAAAAGTTACTAAATAGTCCGGTATGCCTTCCTGAGTGTTGAAAATTAAAAACGTTACAAAAATATATATATATAGGACACTTTACGGATTAATTAAGCACTTTAACGGAACAACACCCAACCAAACAACCGGACATTACCCGGAACATGAAAATATTGTCAGACACATTGTTTTTATGTTCAAAGCTAGTTAGGGTCCCTGAACACCCTAACACAGTATATATTATATAACACACCATAAAACACAAACTAGATACTTAATCTCCTAACTAGATTTGTAACTAAACTAGCAACCAATACTTGAGACCCAACCAAGTACCCCCCCCCCCCCTTTGAGAACCGGTTACATGGGGTCTCCCACCCCATGATTTTCTTGATTTAAATAATAGATATGGTATGTACTCTAGGGAACACTTAGCCTAATGGACAATAGCTTAATGGAGGATTATAAGTAAACCTTGTAGTCCATCATTCTTATCATCATTCAACCCTCAACAACACACCAAAGCTCTCCTCTCCTTCTTCCTTGTTCAGCCGAAACCAAGCACACCCACCATCACCACCTTCAAGTCTTCCTTCAAGCACTTTCCATACACACAAAGGTGCAAGAGGTCATACAAACAAGCTTGGTGCACTCGGAAGCTCAAGGACCGCTCTCGTTTTCTTTTATCCACCACTTTTCTACTCTTGAACTTCCCTAGTCTTGAACTAGTGGTAATAACTTAGATCTTTGCTTCTTACATCATGTTTAGGTGGTTAAAGATGTGTAGTGATCAAAATGATAAGAAACTCTAAAGAAACCTTAAACAAGTCTTGAACATAAACTAGTCTAGTGATGAAGTGATGTTAATATGATGTTGTTATGATTCTTGTTGATTATCTGATGATTTGCTTGTTAATATTGATGTTTGATGTTGTTGTGATCACTAAACATGTTAACGGAATCAATCGAACACAAGTTAGAAAGTTAAAAGCTGAAACAGTAGGCTGTTTGGCGATTACAGCCAACTTCAGTTGGCTGTAACAGGACTGTAACTTAACGAAAAATGTATTTTCTGATGTCTAGATTTATGTATTATGAAATACGGTTCTAATGGCACTGGAATCATAATTTTTGGACTCCGTTTACTATTTTTAAAGTGTCATTTTGTAACAGCAGCTAGAGCTGCATTTTTTCTGCTGAAAATATGCGTTCTGTTTTCTGTCATAACTTGAGTTCTGTGTAGATTTAGATCATGGAATTTGTACTGCAGATGACCACCGATGTATTTGTAATTCTCTCACTGGAATTTCGTAAATCGGACTCTCGATGAATTTTAAATAAATTATTCCGTGGACTGCAGTCAGAAAAAGATAAATCTGAGTTCAGTCCGGAAAATGATTTTTTACAAAATATTGGTAATGAACTGGACCCCGATATTTTTACACAATAATATTTGGATCGTTTAAGACATTCTGTAAAAATTTGGGAATTTTTGGAACAAAGTAACTATTTTATTAAAATGTCCGAAAACAGCCCGGTTTTGAATATTTAAGCTGAAATGACATAAGTTGTAATTTGCGTGTCTAAATGTCGAGTATGTTATCTGTGAATGATCTAACATGTTATGTGTCAATAAAAGTGTTATGTGCAATATCGTATGTTTATTTATGAACGGGAATAGATGGGAAGTTTATATGGGCATAAACCGTTAAAGTAATGCATGTTATGTGATAGATACGTGTAGGAACTTTGTGCTCTATTTGAAAATCACTAAATGACTAACTGGTAATCATATTAGGACGTGATTGACCGACCTTGACTGTTAGCTATATTTGAGAATCTAACCGAGCAAACCGAGGTGAGTTCACACACTTTCTAAGGCATGGGATTCCCGGTGGTTTGGGAATGGGTTAAAGAATTAAAACGGAATCTACATATCTTACTTAGGTAAGATATGTACGGTCATCCTCCTTGGGTAGGATGCCAATATTAATCCTGCGTATTCTCTTTGGGAGAACTACGTACGTTTGTCCTCCTTGGGTTGGACAACAACCTTAAAACTTACTAGACAAAACTCTATCATAAGTCCCTCATTTTATATCGACTTAATCGCCGAGGCCGATGGCGAGCGGGTCATTATTTAATAGCGCTATTAGGTTTAACAAGCCTCACACTGTGTCGTTCGAACGGGCGTGTACTAATGGACTAAGGCAAAGGGTCAATGCTGATAGACATTGACTTAGGGCACAACTTACTTTCGTTAGTGGTCGATATCATACCGTCTAGTAGTTCACATGGGGAAGCCCCACTGATCATGGGTATGGATTGGGTAATAAAAGGAACTGGTTAAACATACTTTCAACTAAGGGGTAACCCCCACGGAAAATGTCACGACCCCCGTCCCGGTTTGACCCGTTTCAGGAGCCGCGGGACAGAAATCCCGTGGTATTTATTTAATTTGAGTTTAACAGCGGAAGTTTATCGTCAGAATCGTTTTAAAGTTAAAATTTTCCCGATTATTTTATTTCACAATTCGGGATAAAACCTCGGTAATTTACAATATTATGATTTCACGAAGAAATCTTTATGTTACAAAACATATTTATTTATTTTATAATAAGCCACTTTCTTAAGCTTGAAATGCTCCACAGCAATTTTCCTGAATTACAACAGATCACCTGAAACATGTTTGAAAAAGGTTTTGTCAGCGGGAAATACTGAGTGAATCATTCTATTTATTAAAATGACTCATTTGTTATAATTTACAGTATTAAGAGATATTAAAATGTTTCAGATATCAAACCAACTACCCACAGTACTTTGTCACTCGACCCATTGGCCCATTCGTCCAATGGTGTCTGTGATTATGGTCATATCACCCATTGGATAACTCGTTGTCCAATGGTGACGATTATCAAGTAATGTATACAAAACCCCACATACCGGCTGTAATTTGGTGATTACATGAACTTAATCACTGTAATTATAACCTTTGAAAATAAACATGATTTTGTAAACAAATTTGATAAAAAGAGAATGACTCACTTGTTGATTTAACACGGATAGAGTTTACTCTATGGATTAGCCTTGTTAACCTAATTTAAATAATAATGCACACAAAACTGGGTTAGTAACCAATACAGCAATTACGATAACTCACGAGATCAAATTCTCACAACGAACGACAAAGTGCAATACTTAAACATCCATCGAATTAACGACGAATGACAAAGTATAACCCTAATGTGGGCGGCACTTAAACATCCATTGGATATATTGATCTTCGGAAAATGAATCGTAGCAGCGATCGAGTTATTACCCTGTTTTGCGGCGTCGATTTGTGAACTGTGTGTGTTTTTGTAGTATTCCGAACGTAACTCGCAGTGTATAAGGAATTTTTACGTCGTTTTTCTTCCTGAATTCAAGTCCCAAGGTCCTCTATTTATAGGTGAATTTTGACCTTTACGCGGCCCGCGTAAGATCTAAGCTAACCTTACGCGGCCCGCGTAAGACCTATTTTTAGGCATAGGGTTGCCACGGTTGGGACTAGCCTTGCTGACTTGACAGTTTTCGTAAATTCAGTTTCTACAGCACACAATTTAGATAATCGTTACTAGGGTTTTACCCCCCTGAGTTTTAGGGGCCCTAATCCTGATTCCAAATGTTCTGAAAATTTTAGGGATTGTTCAGAATCACTTGGGTGTCTCAATTAGGGTTTCCTATTGGACAAATTAATTTAATAATTATAACTTTTGATGAGAGTTGTTACAGCAAATAAGCCAACGAAAGTCAAACCACGTTTTCAGAAACAACTTAAAACTAATCAACCAACCGTGAACTCACTCAACTTTGTTGTTGACTCGTTGTTACATGCCTTACAGGTCGCTAGATGCTTTTGGAGCTTGCACAAGGAGAAGGTTGTTGTGGGATATGGATTGTTATGTCCCGTGCTTAATATTTAATCCATATGAATCTATTTAAACTTACGTTTTGAACTTTAAACTTATGAACTATGGAACTTATGTTTTCGAACTTACGTTTTATGCTTCCGCTGTTAACTTAAAACTGGTTACTGTCTTATGGTCACCAATTGTATTGTGGTTGGTTTTACTTACTCTCTTACGTCATTCAATATGATTGGTGGCTCGATCCTGGTCATGTCACGCCTCCAAGCGGTGATACTCCGCAGGGTGGATTTTGGGGGTGTGACAGATTGGTATCAGAGCCATTGGTTATAGTGAACTTGGTTTTAAAAAGGGGAAAAGCTTTTTGATAAAACCAGACTATAACCTGTACAGTGCTCAACGATCCACAACGACGTTTCACTCCACGTGCAAGACTCGACACAATAGGTGGTATGATTTATGTTGTATTATCGATTAGATAGTTCACACTGTGCATTAATTAACGTGATAATTGCAATTTGAACCTTGTGTGCTTACGCTCTACTATCGTCCCACACTTACGCACTTTCGCGACACTTTTCTCACTTACGTTGCTTCGTTATGAAGATCATGAGCGGATGCGGAGGACGTATCAACCTCACTCAAGCCCAGTTGACGACTTTGATCAACGAACGAGTTGCTGAGGCACTCGCAGCAAATCCAGCAGGAGGTATAACCTGCCATATCAACCCATCTTAGGACGTTTAGATCCTACCTTCGCAAACCAAACCTCGTGCTTAACCTTATCTTTTATTCTCGCGCAACAGGTCAACATGCTCAGCCTCCTGTGTGCACGTTCAAAACGTTCATGGACTGCCGACCTACTACTTTCAGTGGCACCGAAGGAGCAGTAGGCCTTCTTCACTGGTTTGTGTGCTCATTTTTCTGAACCGAAAATCCTTTTGGCCATTAAAAACTGTGATGGCAGTAAATCCCCTGGGCCAGACGGGTTTTCTCTCAAGTTTGTAAAGGTTTTTTGGGATAAAATTAAATATTGGTTAGTGAGGTTGTTGAATGAGTTCTTCGTTACGGGCAAACTAAGTAATGGATGTAATTCGTCTTTTGTGGCTCTTATCCCCAAAATAAGAGATCCTCAAACTTTGACGAATTTCCGCCCAATTTCTCTTGTGGGTTTGATTTACAAAATAGTGGCAAAGGTTTTGGCTAACCGTCTGAAATCTGTTATTAATGTCTGCTCCTCTCAATCACAATCGGCCTTTGTTGGGGGAAGGAATATTTTAGACAGTCCTTTGATTGTGGGTGAAATGGTAGCTTGGGCGAAGAAAACGAAAAAGAAAATTTTAATTTTAAAAGTGGATTTTGAGAAGGCTTACAACACTATAAATTGGAAGTTCCTATGGAGAATAATGGAGAAGATGGATTTCCCTTGTAAATGGATTGATTGGATGAAAGGATGTCTCACTTCGGGTATGGGTTCCATTCTTGTCAATGGGTCTCCTACTAAAGAATTCAAATATAAGAGAGGCTTACGACAAGGTGATCCTTTGTCTCCTTTCCTATTTGTCATTGCGATGGAGTTTGTTACCTTGCTTATGAATAGAGCATGCATTTTGGGCCTTTTCAAAGGGTGCAAACTTCCCAATGGAGGCCCAATTATCTCTCATTTGTGCTACGCGGATGATGTCCTCTTCTTAGGAGAATGGTCGGAAGAAAATATCATAGCCTTAAATCGTATTTTAAGATGGTTGAGCTTAGCTACGGGTCTTAAAGTCAATCGGAAGAAAAGCAAAATTTATGGAGTTGGCGTCGTAAATTCGGAGGTTGTTGAGTTAGCTAAGTTGGTGCATTGTGAAGCGGGCTCCTTTCCTCTAATGCATTTAGGCATTCCCATTGGAGTCAATATGAAAAAAGCTAGATTTTGGAAGCCGGTTATAGACAAATTTTCGGCTAAGCTATCTAAATGGAAAGCGAGTCAACTCTCTTTTGCGGGTCGTTTGACTCTTGCAAAATTGGTGTTAGGGAGCCTTCCGTCTTATTTCCTTTTCTTTATTCGTGGTCCCGAAATGTGTGTTGCAAAAAATGGAGAAGATTAGATGAGATTTCCTTTGGGGTAAATCGATGTCGGGGCATAAATTGAGATGGATCCGTTGGGAGTTTATTTTGAAATCGAGGAAACTGGGAGGTATGGGTTTAGGTGAGATTCGCTTATTTAATTTAGCCATGATTTCCAAATGGTGGTGGCGGTTTGCGTCAAATCCGGATGATTTGTGGGTGTCGGTTGTGAAGGCGATTCATGGGAGTTCGAGCTCTGAGCTTACGGCTTCTATTCCATTAAAAAAGTCCATCCCCGGTCTTTGGAAAGATATTTACTCAGCCGATCCAGCTATGGAGAATTTGGGAGTTAGTCTGAAAGACAACCTTGTGGAATCCGAAGGTAGATGGAAATGGAGGACGGAAGTGAATGGGAGTTTCTCTGTCAAACAGGTCCGGTTGGATCTCGAGAAGGCTTCAAATGATTCTGAAGGTTTTATTTACGGCTGGAATTCTTGGGCCCCCCCAAAAGTTAACTATCTTCTTTGGAGAGCGATCTTCGGCAAGGTTGCTTCTAGAGTTGGTTTGGCTAAGAGGGGGGTTCCGATCCTGGATTGCTCCTGCCCGAGGTGTGGCTTAAACATAGAAGACCCGTATCACTTATTTTTTAAGTGTCTTTGGTCCCGAAGCGTTTGGTGGATCTTGTTAACTTGGATGCGTATCAAGTTCCCTATTGAGATTTCAAATCTTCGTGAGCTGATTGGTTACATTCAAAATCAGCCGGGTAGTACCAACTGGAAACGAGTGGTATACACGGTTGCCTTGGCGACAGTTTGGCGGATATGGAAAGCTAGAAACGAAATGATATTCGAGGGGCGCTTCATTCCGGTCAGCAACATAGTCGAGCAAGTCAAAGACGATGTTCTCTTTTGGGTTTCAAATCGGACTAAGGTGCCTAGTCCCGGATGGGTAGAGTGGAGGTCTTTTGATATTTCAGTCATGTTGTAATTGGCGTCGGGTCTGTTTCGGCCTTTTGTCTTTGTGTTTTTTTCTGTGCTTCTGTCTTTTCCATTCGTGTGTTTTGTTCCTCAGCCTCTGGCTGGCTCTTTATATATATATATATAAAGCGTGTTTGCTGTTAAAAAAAAAATGTTAAAGTCATCGGTAACCACAATTTGGATTTAATAAGTTTGTCGGCCATTTGAGTTGAGAATTGCATGTGGTGATAATTGACAACCCACTACAATATATCGGCCCAATCAACATTTAAAGTGAAAATCAACGGCCCAATGCATGTGTAATTTTAGCGGCCCAATCAAGTTAATAATTGATTTGTTCAAAGTGTTAAAGGCCATCTGTCCACTAAATTGAGCGGCCCAATCAGATCATTTGAACCGATCATTAATTGCTTTTGTACATATTATAAATTGTGTCTTGATACAAGTGATTTGAGGTGATTTACAAGGTGCAATTTTGTGGACTTTGAGCTAAAAATAATTTTTGAACCAAGTCAATTAACAAAGAAATTGCAGTTAAAATGTTTGACGAGAAGGAAAACGCTAAACTTGAAAGAACTAATGAATGGTTTGACATGAATTGGCAATACAGGAAAGATGATGAGAAAAAGGATGCTTGGATTGTAAGAGGTGGATATTTTTTTGTGTAGGAAAAATGAAAAGCTTGATGACTTGAAAAAACGGTTTGATGAATTAATTGACAATTTGAGAAGGTATGGGATAAAGATATCTGATGCTGGAAAAATAACTATATTTGCAAATGCCTTACCTTCAGAATGGGATGAATTTTTGTGTAAGCTGAAAAAGGATTCTAGGTTCTCAAAATTTAGTCCAGGTGACTTCATCAGAGAGCTTAGAACATACAATTGTGAAATTGAGAAGAAAAAGAAAGAGTTGATAGAGGAATTAGAAAGAAGCTCAAAATATATAAGTTTGGATGTGATTCTTGAACTAATCAAAAGAATTAGAAATGGTCTTAGTACAAGAAGTAGGATGAAATATGATTTCAAGAGAGGTTGTTTTTTAAATGAAGATTTGAATCCTGCTGATATGGTTAAAATTTTTCTTGCACGAACGTCAAAGATTGAAGAATCCAAGAAGGATGAAATTTCAAAATGTGAAGTTATATGTCCAAAATGCGAAAAATTCGAAGCAGAAAATGTCAAACTCTTGAAGGATGTGGAGAGTTTGACATTGGAAATTAAAAAGTTGAAGGATGAGAAGCAATCTGATGATAAACAGATTCTTGTTTTGCAGGAAAATTGTGAGAAGCTAAAATCTGAAAATGTTAAACTGTCAAGTGATTTGAACAGTTTGACATTGGAAATAAAAAATTTAAAAGAAAATGAAAAAGATTTTGAAAATAGAAAATTAAAAATTGAAAAAGATTTTCAAAGTCAAATAAAGATTTTAGAAGAAGAGAAATCTATTTTTGGCAAAAATAACATTGAAAAACAAATTGCGATAAATTCTCATCTTGAGAAAATCATTCAGCTTGAAAAAGAAGCTGAAAGTGCTAGAAATAGAGTCAATGACTTAGAAAATCAATTGAAAGGTTTTGTGAATGTTTCATCAGTACCAGATCCTATATGTCCAAAACCGATCAATTCAGTTCCAATAAGTGACAATGTCACAAATTTTGACAAAGTCAAAATTGAAGATTGTGATGACAAAACTGATGACGAAAATGAGAAAAATGATAAAAGAAAAATATTTTTGGAATTAAAAGAAAAATATTTTTGGATACTGTTTTACATTCTACTGAAATAGGTGAATGCTCAAAGCAAAAACCTGTTAAGAAGAATGTAGAACAAAAACAAAAAGTTAAAAATTTGGAAAATTTTCAAAATGAAAATAAAAGCTCATCAGTTAAGTCATCCAATCATTATGAAAAACCACAAAAAATTAAAAATCAAAACTCACAAAAAGTTGGTAATACGTGGTGCAGGTTTGACCACAGTGCTCAAATGCCAAATCAAGGATACAAGAGGAGACATGAGTACCACAAGGCAAATCAATGCTATGATCTGAGCGTTTGGTATGATGATGGTGAATGGTATGATAACAGGATGTGCTACGCTTGTATTGTTAGAGGACACATTTCTGTTAACTGCCAAAGTCAAAGATTTGAAACGAGAAGGTGCTATGAATGCCAAATCAGAGGCCATATTGCAAAAGATTGCCCAATGAGATCAAATGAAAGATCGAGGGCTAAATCTCAGAAAATGGTGAAGAACTCAGTCGAAGTCGAAGAAAATCCCAAAGAAAAGAAACAGAAACTGAAACTTTCACAAGGGCAGAAAGACAAATTGAGAAAGAAAAGAAAGAAAGTAAGGGAGTATCTCGAAAAGATTTTGTCCTCGGATACAACTGGTAATTCGAAAAAAAATTCTGATGAATTGCTTTCCTCAACTGCAAAGGCAAGCAAAACGAATTCATCAGATGCAAATCTGAGGACAAAAGGGGTGATAAAGAAAGAAAAATTAACTAATCAAACCAATGAAAAATCAAAGAAAGTTAATTTTTTCAGACAAAGCCTTTATCAAAGTTTTTAAGTATAAAAATGACAATGAAAAATTGTGCATGTCAGAGGTTGATAAATTTGGTAAACCTAAATTTTGTAAATTTTGGGTTCCAATAAAAGATGACGATGAATTTGTTTCTGCGAAAACAAAAAAGTCATCTTCTGGCAAGGAATTTGTTTCTTTGGAAGCAAAAGAGCCACGTCCTGGCAATGATTCTGACTCGTCAAAGTCAGAGGAGCCACAATCAGGCAATGAATCTGACTCGACAAAATCAGAGGAGCAAAAAATTGAGGTAAAAACTGTCAAACCCAAGAATGGTCAGGCTTGGGTAGATCTTTTCAAATGAAAAACCTGACTTGCCGGAACTCCCAGGTTGGTAAGTGTGGAGTAGGAATTGGCATCTTTCTTGAGAAATTCACAGGTTGGAAACTGTGATATTTCGAATTACAAAAGATCAATCAAAGACATTAAGTTGTACTTGATTTATTTTTTCCGACAAGTGGTTAAAGGAGAACAATGTGATGAAAAGAACCCCAAGTTTGTGAAAAGACAAACAAAACTAATTTTCTGGAAAAACCATTTTTGATTAAAACAAACTTAAGTGTTTTGAAATCATAATGGGAAAATAGTTTGTTGTCAGGGGAAGTTCTGATTGTTTATGCCAAGTGAATGGCGAATTGAAGCGATTTGATATCAGTTTGTCACTTTCCTTGTATAGTTTGTTTTCAAATTTTCCCAGAAAATCAAAATTGAAACATATTTTGATTTTAGGGGGAGAAAAATTTTTAAAAAATTTGAAAATATCAAAAACATTGAAAAAGCAAAAATGAGTTTTGTTAAGAAAAGAGGAAATGCTAGTAAATCAGTGGACTATCACAGCATGCTAAAGAAATGTAATGTCAAATGTGATAAACGGTCTCACTAATGATGTGACGATAGGCTCAGCTAGACTAGTAGATTTGCGATAACGATACAAACTTAAATGAAAAAGCCTAGTTCTAGTGGGAAACAAGGTTGAAAGCATAGTACTTAGTTTTGTCCTTCTTGACTGTGTGCCTACTCAGTAATCGCTGATTGTCTTATGACATAAAACTGGTTAAGTCTGTGAACTTTCACAACTTGCTGAAAAAGTCGCTGTGATTGTGCATTTTATTTTGCAAATATTTAAACTTGTTTTATTTCTTTATTTTGTTTAAGCATTGGACATCCTCTGCGTATACGTGAGTATCGACCTGGATGTTATTGCCTAAACGTTCTGCTTTATTTTCTTTGGTGTTTCGTTTAAGCTTTGGATCACCTCTGCGTATACGGGAGTATCGACCTGGTGGTTAAAGCCTAAACAACTTCAACTTGTTTTATTTTCTTATTTTGTTTAAACATTGGACTTTCTCTGCGTATCGAAAGATCGACCTGATTGTTAATGTTTAAACATTCTGCTTTGTTTTCGCACATATCACAGTTGATGAAAGTTTAAAAGCATTACTTGAGTCAGTGTATTGCATGATGAGGGGATATGCTGAGATCGTGGGGTCCATAAGAATTTAGTGCAAAAAATTAATATACCTTAACGTATCGGTAAGCATTTCGAAAGTTTTTAGATTGAGTTTAAGAGGACAACTATATCGTCAATCTATGTGAATCGTTTAGAACTTAAAATGATTAAATCTTACCGGTGCTAGTGATTTGTCTCAAAAACTGATATGATCCTTTTACACAAACTCACCAAAAATATTGTTTGTAGATATTTCTTTACTGCATTTCTTTAAAATCCAAAAATATTGTGTTTTAGTTTTAAATTTTGAAAAATTCAAAAAGATTTTCGACAACTGATGTTGGAAAGCGGATTTTCAAAATTCCGAGTGCTAAATATGATGAACCACATTGGGTTGGGGAGTTTGTTTAAATGAGAAATGTTTTTGAGAATGATTGCATGTTTAGTTAATCAAGGTCATTAATTTGAACTTGATGTAACTATTCTGTTTGAGATAAGAAATAATTTTGGAATGTTAATTGGTTCATTAATTTGAATCGGAATTTTGAAAAACTACAAATTCAAGTAGCTTATCAATGTCAAAATTGTTTATCTTACAAGTGGTAGAGAGTTATGAAGGTTAAAGACAGATTTCAGATCCTGTAGCTACAGAAAACCAGGAGATGTTTCAGATTCTGTGAAAGCAGCAGAGCAAGATTCCCATACCTTAGCATGAATAAAGTTTGAGCCAGAATTCTATTCAAGACTGCGATCCCAGCTTATTGAAAGGGGGAGTCTGAAGACGTAAAAGTCAGAAATAGGTTCTGAATCAACACTCAAGGGGAAATTTGCTTGAAAGGGGGAGTTTAATTGTTAAAAGATCAGTTTCTGGACTTGAAACTGCGTTCAAGATAAAAGCTGTTGTTGTTGATGATCAAGAGAATTGAAAGACAAGACGCTACGAGATTGACTGCGGCAATATCCAAGGGGGAGTCTGTTAGTGCAGTATGTGTCTATCGCATTCGTCAATCAAAACCATAGCAGAAACAGAAGAATTCTAGCGTTATATTGTAATATCTAGTTAAAAGGGCAAGGTGGCAATTTTGTAAATAAGGGGAAATCCCTTATAACCTTGTGCCTATAAATAGATCATTTAGGTTTAGAGTTTAAGACTTTTGCTCATTTGGGGAATTAAGGAGCTAATCTTAGAGAGAGAAAGTTTAGAGAGAGAAAGTTCTCTCACGTGATTCTCGGCACTTTGTACTCGTCATATTATTCTATAGAATCACAGTTATAGTACATTCTTGTGTGTTCGGTCACGTTCGTGTACGGATTCCGCACGTCACACGTTCGTTTTGCAATCGTTCGGTGTCAAAACCGATCCTACAGATTTGTGTAGGTCATGTGCTTCAGCTTGTTAGTTCTAGCAACTGATGTTGAACTTTTGTAATTCTGGCGACTATAATGATGATTCCGACAACTTGGGTAGTGGTTTGTGACGACAACAGTGACTACCTGCGGTGGAGGCGAACTTCAGCCGCCAAACAACGGTGGTCTATGGTGGTGGTTGTATACTTCGGCCACCAAAATCGTCTTGTGTTGAAGTGGAGCAAAAAATCTCTGATCTCTAAGATTACAGGTTCCCACCTTATGAAACTCAGTATAGTTATTTCTTGTTTACATTTTATTTGTATTGGTTCACGTCTAATATTTGAATTTGCCTGCCAATCTTTGTTTTGTGTAGGGCCCTAAACTGCCAAACAAATTTCAAAGCTCATGATTAGATAGAGAGGTCTCAAAAGGAAAGGGGGGAAACCGATAGAAATCGAAGTGTGAGCATATGTTGATTGTTCAATCGAAATGCAAACAATTTTACAATGTCTTAGTGTTGTTGATTGCGAAAGGTAAATTGTTTTTCAGTTTGTTATTGTTTAAATGTCACCATCTGTTGGTTTTTATATACTTTTTTCTAAGTGTGTTTGGTTGATTGAATAGACTGGATTTAGAGTTTGGGCAAAGGGGTTGTTTTTGTGATTTTTTTTATTATGTAATTTTATAATATGATTTGAAGTTGCTAAGTTCAATGCAAATTTTGGGGTGTAAATTAGCTAAATTGTCATTTGGAATGGTCTATTTGGCGATTGCTTATTCGGATTGATTTTCTGCTTATTGTGTTTTGTTGCAGTAATAACATGTTTTAAGGGCGTTTGGATTGGTTAAATTAAACTTTTTATGTGATTAGTTGTGCAGTGAAACCATAGCTGAGGCAAGATATATTTGTTTATCGTTCTTTAGAACCCTAACTGTCAGCACATGTTTGTTTTGTTTCAGATGGTGTGGTGTCTGATGCGAGCAAAATGAAGGCAGCCGCCTCTGCCAAGAGAGGAAGTAAAGCCCCCGCCGCCGCTACTTCAGCTAAGGTAGCTAAGGTGGTCCAGATGTAATTACATTCTATTCCCTTTAACATTATTCTAGACTTATGCACACCCAATTATAAATATTCTCAAATCTAATTGTAGAAGAATGTGATCCATCAAAGAAAGCAAGCTCTTGAAATATGCAAACATCAAAAAATGGGATGCTTTGTGACTTCACATATGTATTGCGCAAGCCAATCTCTATAATTATACATAAAAATAGAGTACACGTGGCTGGTGTTCAGTCCATCTCTTTTAAGTTTTCAGCCAATACTAATTCCCTATTCGTGCGACACGTGCACCTTATGTTTTACGGGGATCCCACCCTTTTCTTTTCTCCTAGATTCTCTTCAAACCCTACCTTCCTTGAAAATACCTGCTTCCGTCTTCTTCAACATTTTCTAAGATTTTCCTCTGGTTTTGGTGTCTTATTGGATTCAGTGTTATTGGTTTCGTCAATAGTACAATTGCCCCTTGAAATCTGATTCCTGAAGCATTACTCTGTCATAACAGGTTTTAGGTATAGTTTCTTATGATTTTTCTTCCTAATCGTTGGTTGTTGGATTGTTATTTCTCCTCTTATCTTAATTAGCTTTCTCCTTATATTAAGTAAAAAGGGTAATCAGAGAGGGTCAAAATATCGGTAATCATTATTATATAAATTATATATATATATATATATATATTGATGTTGTTGTTTGATATGCTTTCTTATTTATGATACTCACAGTCATAGTGATATATGCTTCTTTAAAGTTGTAACCAAATTATGATGCAGTTGCCACTTTGGAATTGCATTGGTCTCACAAATTTCATTTGTTAACAGGCTATGTCAACTAACTATTTCGAAGGTTGTTGTTGTCTAATAGAGAGGTTGCAAGGCAGGTTTGGTTACAGGTTTGGTATTCTTTTTTTGCAATAGATTTTTGTTACCTATGTTAGGTTGATCTCAGCTGGTGCCCTTGCCCCGCATGACTTGTGCATGTATCCTCCCCTGACAACCACCATCTTTAATCTAACTACTTATAAGCATAAGTTAAATTAATACACAATAATCATTGAGTAGGTACTAATAATTATTTCATACGGTTGAAAGTTCTGCCCTTGAATTTAAAGGATCTGAAAGTGTAAGAACTCTTGTTGCTATTGTGGTATGAATGCTTCCTAAGTTCCTATCATAACCATCACCTTCAATTTTGTTCTTAATTCTTTATTATAGATGGTGGCATTGTAGCAGAGAACCAAGCTAAGTTGGTTTTTATTTTTATTTTAGCTATTATTATTTACTTGTGAAAATTATTTTTCTATACACATTTGACTTTTCTTTAAAAAGAACAAACTAGAGTACCAAATAAGTCCAGTAACTTGGGTTTTCAGAATCCTGAGTTCTTAGGGAAGTCCCAAAGGTCTCTAAAATTTTTGACACAGGTGAACATAGATTGTGCTACAAGTCGAGACTGAGAAGCCAAGTGTGAAAAAGTCCGAGCAATCTAAGTTGACATTTGTTAATTTTCATGTTATTTTGTGGGCATAAAATTGGGCTTGCGGGTATAACATTGGGCTTGCTTGGTTTTTGTTATTACGTCGAAACACCCGGATTGTGGATGGGTATAAAATTATTTGTACCTAATAGATAAGTAACTGGTTACAACATGTGCCACAATTCTATGAACTGATGATTCATTTTCCCGCTTTTTTATGTCTTAAGGTATCCTATTTCTTAATAGAAAAGTTAACTAAAAATATTTCTTAAATTTTCATTAATAGCTATTTACTTACTCAACCCGTGTATTACACGAGTACCTAACCTTGTTTATAATGTACTAAAAACTTAATATCAAATTATTAATCATTCCTTAAACGTTGTAACTGATTAAATTGATTAATGTCTTGATGTTGTTTTATTGGGATAACGATACATACGATGAGCTACTTTTGGACATTTATGATCCAGACAAGGGTGATCCACTTGCTGTGGCCTGTGGTGGAGCCGACTCAGTTACACGGGACAACATGGTCAGATTATCAACCCGAATGCTCGATAACTATGAAAATTTATCCACAACTGTTGTCGTGCATTAGAAACTTACATAAGAAATCTTGTATGTGATAGAGTACATAGTTGAGTTTGAATAGTTAGCAATCTAATGTGACATGTGCACTGCCAATGTAAGGTTGAGAGTACATTATTAGGTTAACATTATGTCTTCTTTATGTAATGTGTATGATAGTACTAATACGGTGTCTTATGATGATGCATTCTTAATAAATACTTAAATACATTTAGAGATAACATGAGCATTAATTATTTTTTTCTGTGATCAATCTAGACTAATGGTATCAAACTGTACCGTGTATATTTGGTACCTGCACTTAATTTTGGAGATTTTCAGTACCGGTACTCGGTATTCATAATAAAGTTGATGCTTAGTTTTGAATTCGGACCATGTTATAAAAGACCATACTAATGTTAAGAATAAAAAACAAATGGACGTGTATACTATATAATGTATCACAAAAGGTTTGATAAAATAAGAAAAACCGAGTATTAAACGAAGAAGCCTTTTATATATCTAAATTAACTACCCCTTCGCATCCAGACCCCACCCCCTTCGCTTTCAAATGTAATCACTTTCAAGCGTTTTATATATCTAAATCCTCACTCCGCTCTCTACCAGATTGCCCGATGCGTAGTGTGTTTCCGCCGCAACGCGCGGGTTTCCCACTAGTATTTTAACAGTAAGCAAAAGTTGTTTAACTCAGATTTCAGTTTTGACCTTTTTGGCTTAAGTGAAATTACCAAAATGCCCTTTTGAAGCATAGTATGGTTATAATTAATAAGTTTCACATATAGGCTATACCCTACTGTTATAACTTAGTAAATTAAGTATTTTTACTGATTATATCAGACCTGTAACTCAGATTATTGTTCAAACTCTTTTATAACCTTGTAAATGACCAAAATACCCCTACGGGGGCATAGTTTGAGTTTAAATTTGTTTCGGGCATAATAAAAGATATCTTACTGATGTCACAACATATTTAAGGCATATTAACTTAGGAAACCTGTATATGGCTCTTATGATTACCCGTTACGCATTCTTCGCGTTCGGTTCGGTTTATGTAACTAGTTTGCATAAATTGACCAAAGCGGGTCAAACCTTATCATTTTGATCTCAAAATCCAGAATGTGTTTAGCTTACCCATATTATACAAGTCTTCAAACTTGTCGGGTCTAAATCACATTCTATTCCGGTCTTCGCTTATTCATGCGTTCGAACCGTATCTTCCTTTAAAAACTAACTGGTCTATGTTTAAGCTTAATTAAAGACCCGTTAGAAATCTAATAGGTTATTATAAACCTTTGTTCCAGAATAGGAGACCTGGTAAAAGCTACCTGCATTTGCTATTAGTGATTTATACTTGCAAAGGTAAATACTTTTAACTTATTTTCCCTATACGGGCTTGGGGTATGGTATATAAAATACCGCTTGGTCGGGCATTGAATCTTTAATCGAATAGAGGTTAAACCATTGATATGCTCCATTTGGGAATGTTTTGTTTGCATAAAGCCTTTGGGGGGTTAATGACCATGTCCCGGATATCCTTGGCATCATTTTACGAAATGGCCACGACCTAAGCACGGGGTGTAGGCGTACACCCGTCAGTGCCTAAACCAATAATGTGGTGTGTCTATTGATCTTTAACCCGACACAAACCGGGCTACTGAACGCATAAGTAACATGTAATTCTTTTACAAGATTATATTTAAATAATTATCCCAAGTTATAAAAGATATTTTGTGCCACGTGCATTCAAATCAATTTTATTAAATTTTTCAAAATGAGTCAGTTAAATTGTATTTACCAGTGTAAACTGACGTATTTTCCCAAAAATGTTAAGTGCAGGTACTACTCGAACTAGGTTGGCTTTCTCCTAGCGTCGACAATAAGTCTCGCAAGCTTGGACGTCATAAAACTGTTGAACAATGTTTCCTCTTTGTTTTGATCCGCCTGTGGATCTGTTTCGACTATTTGTGATACTTGATATTACAATTTATTAAAGTTGAAATGAATATATCTTTTGCTTCCGCTGTGCATTTATATATTGTGTTGTTTGACTATGATGATATCAACTATGTCACGATACTCCCCACCGGGCCCACCGGTAATACGTGGAAATATCGGGGTGTGACAGGTTGGTATCAGAACCAACACTGAGTGAATTAAACACTAGCCTTTTGTGTTTAATCTCAGTTACACAATTGCACATTCCTCAAATTTTCGAGTCTAGACAAAGAACTTAGGAATAATCCAAATTGTTTTTAATTCTAACTTTGTCCTTTATATTCCTTTGTTGTATCTTTTTGTTTTTGACTAGAAATATGCCGCCAAGATTCTTCAGAGGCAAAGGAAAGGCACCGGTAGGAACCCACGACAAGGAGGCAGGGCCTTCTCAAGGGCGAACTTCACCCGTTCCTATTAGCACCAGTCCTCAGGGAGACTGGAGATCACACCTGCAGCCAGCGAGGAGGTCTGTCTCGTTAGCTTCGTCACCTTCTTACCTACATTCCTTTGGACCCCACTCCGAGAACGAACCAAATAACCCACAGCCTTCGTTTATCCCTCTTCAGCGGTCCAACTCACGCCATTCCTTTGATAACCCGTCCCATCTCTTCCGGAGCCGGTTCAACCCGGCAAACTACCTAGAGGAACCAGTGGGTGTTAACCCGTTGGGGCCTGAAGACCAATTTCCAGGAGATCACGCCATGGACATGGATGAGGATACCGACCCTACAGAACCACCGAGCGGTACCCCCACACACCCTATTGAGATCTCCGATGGATCATCTTTTCACGGATCACCTTACCGTGGTCCAGACAGCTTTCAAGCAAGGATCAACCAGTATGAGTGGTATTTCACACCCTCGCACCATTCATCGTCGTTCCAGCAGCAGCAGCAACAGGATCCTTCCGGGGATTCACGCTTTGTGGCAGTTACTCCGCCACCACCACCACCTCAGCAGCAGCCTCCTGAGCCACCAAGGCGAAGGAGATCTACCGCACGAATGTCCGTGCGAGGAGCAGGAGTGCATATCAGCACCCCCCAACCATCGAGTGGCAGCCACTATCCGCCGCTCCAAGAAAACCAGCAAATGGGGGGACCTTCAAACCCCAACCCGGAAGTGAACTCTACGCATGCCATGCCACCACCATTGGGCTTTGACAACCCAATTCTCACGTACACTGGCCCGACAACATATAACCCCTTTGAGCAGCCTGCTCACACCAGCTTTAATTATGCTGAGATCGATCCCTACCTGGCGGTGTGGAACTACAATGTTCAAAACCCCTAAGGGCCCTACGGAACTCCTTGGGGAGTTGGTTACCCAGCATATGGATACCAACAACAGCCGTCTTTTCAACCTCCACGTCAGCCGCAGGCACCACGATTTTCCCCGCCAGAACATGAAGAAATCCTCCAAAGATTAGACCAAGTTGAGCGGGTAGTTCAAAGAGATCGCATACAAGGTTTCTTCAAGGGATTAGCAAGTTTAATAAAAGGGAAGAGCAAGAAGGACCATTGAATCCTTCAATTGTTGGTTGTATTTTCCTTGTTTCAGTTGAGCCCTTGCGTAGGCAAGTCCTTGTTTAAACCCCTGCGTGGGTATGTTATTTGTTGAGCCCCTGCGTGGGCATGTTATTTTATTAGAAGTCCCGTTTAGGGCAAGCTTGTACTCGTTCAGAACTTTGTTGTGGAATGGTTGAATTGAAATTTTCATTTTTATTGTATGCATAAACATAGAATGTGAAATAAATAAATAACATTTTTGATCAATCATTATATTAGAATGATAAAAATCTAAAAGGACAAGACCTAGCTTTATGTCATTTTAAAGACATGGCCAAGACGGTAATTCCCCAAATAGATTCAGATCCATATTAACCATTTCAATATAGGATTGTTCTGCGTTGAATATTAATAAGAATCTTAAAAAGGTAAAACCTAGCTTGTAGGTCATTATAAAGACTTAGCCAATATGGTAAAACCTGTTTAAAAAGATTCAAATCTCTGTTAACATCTGCAAACATGTTAACATTCTTGGCTAATGTGATCCGCAAAATCACACATGTCACCCTTGTGTTAATTATCCCAATTCCTTATTATTTAAACATCCGATTGTGATGTAATGCCTACGGGCTATAACTAATGTCATATAAGACAAAAGACAGCCGTAGCTTATAGACTCCCTGTCAAGAAAGGTAATGAATTTTAATTCAAACCTTAATAACTAGATCCTATAAGATCTAAATCTATAATTTAGAATTGTCCACGTGACTAGGCCTGTTGTGCCAATATTATATTTCATTCTAGAACTAAGGGTTACTAATAAAAAGTCCCGAATGAAATTACTTAACAAATTAACTAGTATGGCTCTTTAATTACCATGGTTAATAAATTATCAAGATGACAGACCTATTATAATTCCTTAAATGAATCATTGTCATCATCTTATGTAGCAGTTCAACTACATGGCCGAGTCTGACGAGGTCAACAGTCGGCCAAAGGAGAATCATGACACCACCAGGATTAATATAACTGGTGCAGAACTCCAAGCGTTAGTGGACAATGCTGTCACAAAAGCCATAGATAGGCAGTATAGTGAATCGAGTAGTACTCGAAGCAGGACCAGTTCAGCAACCCATTCTAAGACTAAGACTCATTCGGAGGCTTATAGTAAGCCACCCTCTAAGCTAGATAAGCCAAAGAAGGATGATGACGATCATCACTCCTCAAACCAGCAAAGCGTTCCGTCCAAGAAAATTGAGTTTAAACAGGAACCGCGTGGTAAGTCTTGTACATATAAATACTTCGTCTCATGCAAACCCAGATACTTTACTGGGGAGAAAGGAGCGGTTGACTGCATGACTTGGTTAGATGAAATGGATACCGTGGTTAACATCAGCGGATGCGCTGATAAGGATGTAGTAAAGTTTGTATCTCAATCGTTCAAATGTGAGGCCTTAGCCTGGTGGAGATCGTTGATTCAAGCTACTGGGAAGATTCCACTGTACAATATGACATGGGAACAATTTGTTACCCTCATCAAGGAGAACTACTGTCCTCAGCATGAGGTTGAAAAGATTGAGTCAGGTTTTCTGTCATTGGTAATGAAAAATCTGGATTGCCAAGCTTACCTTACGAGCTTTAATATAATGTCAAGGCTGGTTCCTTATCTGGTGACCCCGGAACCCAAAAGAATAGCTCGTTTCATTGGGGGTTTAGCCCCAGAAATTAAGGCAAGTGTAAAAGCCTCTCGGCCAGCTACATTCAGGTCTGTAGCTGATATATCCTTGTCCCTCACACTGGACGCGGTCAGGCAGAGATCGCTGAGGAACACGGATGCCGAGAAAAGGAAGCGTGAAGATGATAATTCACGACGGTCTGACAAGAAGCACAGGGGAAACAATGACCACAAGAAGGGGTCTGGATCTAAGAAGGATGGGCATCAATCTGGAGATAAGCCCAAGTGTAAGGTTTGTAAGAAACACCATTTTGGGAGGTGCAGACTCGATTCGAAATCCCAGTCACAACCAAGGGCATGTGGGATTTGCAAGTCTTCTGAGCACAAGACCTTAGACTATAAGAAAATCAAGGATGCTACGTGCTATAGCTGCAATGAAAAAGGACACATCAAGTCCAATTGCCCAAAGATCACCAAGAAAACTGAGGATGGGAAAAAGACCAATGCTAGGGTCTTTAGGATGGATGCAAAGGAAGCTGTTCAGGACGACAACGTGATCACAGGTACCTTCCTCATAAATGATGTTTATGCGAGAGTGCTATTTGATTCAGGAGCTGATAAATCATTTGTAGATAATAAGTTTTGTAAGTTACTGAATTTACCTGTTAAAGCCTTAAGTGTGAAGTATGAGGTGGAATTAGCCGATGGAACCATAGAAACCGCCTCAACTGTATTAGATGGATGTGTTATATCCATTAGGAATCACTCTTTTCCTTTGTCCTTACTTCCCTTTAAGCTAGCCGGTTTTGATATAGTGATAGGTATGGATTGGTTATCGCATAACCAAGCCCAGATAGTGTGTAATAAGAAGCAAGTGGTAATTAAGACTCCGTCTGGTGAGCCACTTACCATTCAGGGAGACACCCAATATGGACTGCCTGAGCAAGTGTCCATGCTCAAGGCATCCAGATGTTTGAAGAAGGGTTGTGTCATCTACATGGCACAAGTGACTATCGATGAGCCGAAGCCTAAGATTGAAGATATCCCCGTCATTTCTGAATATCCTGAAGTTTTTCCTGAAGAACTACCTGGTTTACCACCAGATAGGCAAGTAGAATTCAGAATTGACATCATCCCCGGAGCAGCACCTGTTGCTAGAGCACCTTATAGGTTGGCACCAACAGAGATGAAGGAGTTGAGGACGCAGTTAGATGATCTTCTAGCCAAGGGTTTCATTAGACCTAGTTCGTCTCCATGGGGAACGCCTATCCTGTTTGTCAAGAAGAAGGATGTATCGATGCGTTTATGCATCGATTACCGTGAGCTTAATAAAGTCACTATCAAGAATAGGTATCCTTTGCCCAGGATCGACGATTTGTTCGATCAGTTACAAGGGGCAAACTACTTCTCTAAGATCGATTTGAGGTCAGGCTATCATCAATTGAAGGTTAAAGATGAAGACGTACACAAGACTGCGTTTAGGACTCGTTATGGTCATTACGAGTTCCTAGTGATGCCTTTTGGGCTCACTAATGCACCTGCCGCATTCATGGATCTCATGAATCGAGTCTGCAAGCCTTACTTGGATAAATTCGTCATCGTCTTCATAGACGACATCCTCATTTACTCGAAGAGCCAAACTGACCATGAGAAGCATCTCCGTTGCATTCTTAAGCTACTTCAACAAGAAAAGCTCTATGCTAAATTCTCAAAGTGTGAATTTTGGCTTCGTGAAGTCCAATTCCTTGGACATGTTATTAGTGAGCGTGGTATCCAAGTAGATCCCGCTAAAATTGAAGCTATTATGAATTGGCAAGAGCCAAAGACGCCTACAGAGATTCGCAGCTTTCTAGGACTGGCAGGATACTATAGGCGATTCATTGAAAACTTCTAAAGAATTGTAGCACCCCTGACTCTACTCACTCGCAAGAAAAGCAAGTTTAATTGGGGGCCTAAGCAGCAAGAATTCTTCGATATTTTGAAGCAGAAGTTGAGCAATGCACCTGTGCTAACATTGCCTGATGGAATCGATGAGTTTATAGTATATTGTGATGCATCACACACCGGAATGGGCTGTGTGCTTATGCAGAAAGGCAAAATCATTGCCTATGCTTCACGACAGTTAAAGGTGCATGAGAAGAACTACACCACCCATGACTTGGAGCTGGGTGCCGTTGTATTTGCACTAAAACTGTGGAGACATTACTTGTATGGAACCAAGTGTATGATCTATTCAGATCACAAAAGCCTTCAACACTTGTTAAATCAGAAGGATTTAAACATGAGGCAACGACGTTGGATGGAAAATCTGAATGATTATGACTGTGAGATAAGATACCATCCTGGCAAAGCGAATGTAGTTGCTGATGCCCTAAGCAGGAAGGAAAGAGTGAAACCTATAAGGATCAATGCCAAGAGCATTTAGATAAAGAATAGTTTGAACGAAAGGTTGTTAGCTGCACAGAAGGAAGCTGTGTTGGAAGCTAACTATCCTAATGAAAAGCTAGGAGTAACTGAAGAGCAGTTATCCTATGACAAGGATGGAATCCTAAGGTTAAATGGACGAATATGGGTTCCAGTTTATGGAGGACTTCGGGATGTTATCCTCCAGGAAGCCCACAGTCCCAAATATTATGTTCATCCTGGAGCTGATAAGATGTACCAGGATCTAAAGGCAAACTATTGGTGGATAGGCTTGAAAAAGTCTGTAGCCGCCTATGTAGCTAAATGTTTGACGTGCGCGCAAGTCAAAGCTGAGCATCAGAAGCCGTCAGGTTTACTACAACAGCCTGAACTTCCCACATGGAAGTGGGAGATGGTGACAATGGATTTCATCACTAAGTTGCCAAAGACAAGGAAGGGAAATAATACTATATGGGTAATACTAGATAGACTGACTAAGTCAGCACATTTCCTACCCATTAAGGAGACTTATAGCTCCGATATGTTAGCCCAATTGTACGTGGATAAGATTGTGTCTCTTCATGGCGTACCAGTATCTATTATCTCTGACAGAGATACTAGATACACATCACATTTTTGGAAAAGTTTCCAACAGTCTTTGGGCACGCGCTTGAATTTTAGTACAGCTTACCATCCCCAGACTGATGGGCAGAGTGAGCGTACCATCCAGACTTTGGAAGACATGCTTCATGCATGTGTGATTGACTTAGGTGGTAGTTGGGATAACCACCTGCCATTGATCGAGTTCTCCTATAACAATAGCTACCATACAAGCATTAAGGCTGCGCCTTTTGAGGTATTATATGGTAGAAAATGCATAACGCCTATTTGTTGGGCGGAAGTAGGAGAAGTTCAATTATCAGGACCTGATTTAGTCTTTGAAACGACGGATAAGATTGTCCAGATTCGTGACCACCTGAAAGCTGCCAGGGATAGGCAGAAAAGTTATGCTAATAAAAGGCGAAAACCTCTAAAGTTTGAGGTTGGTGATAAAGTTTTGCTTAAAGTATCACCCTGGAAGGGAGTGATGCGATTTGGTAAGAAAGGGAAGTTAAGCCCAAGGTACATAGGACCATTCGAGATCATCGAATGTGTAGGATCAGTGGCTTATAAGTTGAACTTGCCAGAATAGCTCAGTGGTATTCACAATGTATTCCACGTCTGCAATCTGAAGAAATGTCTAGCCGATGAATCGCTAGTCATACCACATACAGATGTGCATATAGATGAGAGCTTAAAATTTGTGGAAAAACCTTTGTCGATTGAGGATCGATGGGTTAAGAAGCTTCAGAGGAAGCATGTACCTATCGTAAAGGTCAAATGGGATGCCCGCAGAGGTCCCGAATATACTTGGGAGGTAGAGTCTACCATGAAGGAAAAATACCCTCATTTGTTCCAATAAATCTCGAGGTCGAGATTTCTTTTAAGGGGGTGAGGCTGTAACACCTCGAAAATTCATGTCCAGTGAAATAAAGACACGTGTCATGTTATGCAAACGTGTTATAAAAACGGATCCAGATAAAGATGTACGGTAGGATTTAAAAACGTCGACATGTTAATTTATACCTCTGAGCGACCTATTAATAAATCCCTAACCAGGATATATTTAATCAACATCTGAATTATGTATATAAATCTGGCTATCCTAAATAATAAATTGGTTACAACCTTAGACATGGATCCAATATGAATTTCTTGGTATTTCCGACATTAAAAACCTCCCACAAGAATACAAGTTGTGTAAGTGCATGGCTAGGCATGCAATGGCTGACTTCATGGTCCCCATACTGATTAAAAGGCACAAGAGTCGGAGATGTCATAGTTGCATGGTCACAGCCTGAAAGAAAACAAATTTTTGTCCTCTGGCGAAGTCTTACGGACCTTAAAGGTCTAACCTTACGGTCCGTAAGGGAAACGGTTACGGACCGTAAGCTCCAAGCCTTACGGTCCGTAAGGACTGCATCTGGGCGATTTTTGGACAGCTGCCTGTTAAAACGGTTGCACCGCCTTATTTGAGTGGTATTCGAAAATCAGGGGCTCTATAGGTGGTTTTTAGCATCTTAGGGACACCTGGGATGATCTTGCAACTCATGTAGACTATTTTGGCATGATCCAATGCATTTGGGTTCACTATATAAGAGAACCAAGTTTGCTACATTTTGGTCTTTCACTTGCAACTTCTTTCAAGCTAGTCTCTGGAGCTCCCCTGATCAGCAACAAGTTTCCTAGTGGTCCCTAATCATACTTAGGACATTTGTAAGTGTCCTTAACCCTTCCTAATTCAGTTTAGCTTAGTTAATTAGCTAAAAGTCAAACCGTCGTAATTAAGGTTTGACTTCGAGATTAATTAAAATTGGTTCAGTCAAATCTCGAATTAAAAGTACCTTTAAGTAGGTAATTATGTGGGTAATAAACCCTTAAAGGGTACTCCCTGATTCCCACTCTAACTAGGTCAATTGTCGGGTCAAACTTGTTATTAAAAAGTCAACAGAATGCTTATTTTCAAATTATTAGCAATGTAGAACCCATACAACCTGTTTTATCATTAATATAACTTGTTAATTAATGTAAGAACATGTCTAAACATGTTCAACCCGACAATTTTCAGTAGAGACCCGGTTCGGAACCGAAAGTCGCATAATTTGACTTTTGCTTTGACCTTCAGTTCTGACCCGTTTAAGCATGTTTTAGAAATTCCTTAGAGCTTTAATTGGACTAGGTTACATGCTAGTATAACCCTCTGTGATTATACACCTTGGTTCATTAGTTATCCAATTAATATGCATGATTCCGTTAATTGCTTATATGTTGACTATTATGCCCTTTTCACCATAAAACGTGATTTTTAAAAATGTAAAAGAGTAGAAACCTTAGTTACTGATTTATAAATTTGTACCCAAAATTTGACATCAGTTTGAGGTGTAGATTGAGAGTTATGCTTATTAGCGTAATTAGAAAGCTTTTTAGCGATTAAACGGCATAATTAGCATATAGACTATTTAAACCCACTTTTAGATATCAAAATTTTGCTACTGTCAGCAATTTTGACAGTAATCTTTTAACCTAGTTAGTGTTTTTTTAACTGTGAGTATTTTACAAACAAAAGTGAATAGTTCGGATTATTATTGGTGATTAAATGAGTTGGGATTATTATTGGCCAATAACAGTGAGTTGAGATTATTTAAATCCAATTTGCCTTAAGATAAATAAACACAAACAACGTTTTATGAACACAAATGAATAAACCTGAACATGTATTATTTTTGAATAAAATCTGTATTTTTCATCACAAAGATCAGGAAGAATCTACCAAAAAATATATACACTTGACATAAATATCATAAACATGATTAACACATGATTAACACAATTTGAAATTGAAATAGTCAAATGAGGTGTGTTTGGGGAGACATAAAGTATAACCACGGTTTTAAATTTTAAAAAATCTAAAAATAATAAAGCAAAAAATACAACATATCAAAACCTTTAAAAGAACGAACACAAATGAACATATTACCAAACGTTCACGAACATAAACGAACCAATGCAACATGAGTTCGTGTTCGTTCGTTTAACTTAATGTACACAATTTTTTTTGTTCTTGTTCCTTCATGTATTAAACGAACGAACACAAACAAACTTACCTCCAAACGGTTCACGAACCATACGTTAAACGTTCGATTCGTTTACAGTCCTAACTGCAAATTGTATGTATAGGTGTATCCGAGCATATTAGTTTGACGTTCAAAAATTAAGAAGAAAAAACAAAAATTATCACCGGGCTTTCTGATTGAGTGGTAGCCTCATAACTTTTTAAACAAGAAATCATGAGTTAGTCTCTAGAACAAATTTTATTTCGGGTTTGTGCTAGAGATTTTCCTGTTGTGAGGAAAAAAAGAAAGAACAAAAATAGAAACTTTTTTATTTATTTTTTATTTTTTTAGAAAGGTAGAGGAACGACGAACACAAAAATAGGTTTAGCAAGGGTTTAAGGCCGCCACAATTCATCACTTCCCTCCACAAAAACCCTCAAATTTAAGTCCGATTCGTCCTCTTGAATCTTCATCTTACCCACATTTTCCGCTTCATTTGATCTTTTCCACCTTATCTTACAAACCCCATCAATCCACCACTTCACAGGTACCAATTCAATCCATCTTCCTGCACATTTCTATCAACTCTCACACACCCAACTCACATATCTACAACAAACCCTTAAAACCTCAACTTTATCATGTGGAGACACGTGGCCAATCGAGCTTCAATCAAGAAACTCAAAGCAATTGCTGATAAATCAAGTTTTAGACACACCCATTTTCTTGAAAGAACCACACAATCAGAGCTTCACCCTGATCGAATTTGTTCATATAACCAAAAGGGTTTTCAAATCAGCCCATTTGGTGATATAAAGTCCAAAACTTTATTGAATTCTTGCAGTTTTTCACATGGGTTCAAGGGTTTTGCTAGTTCAGCTGCAGCAGAACAGATTGTGTCAACAGAAGAAGAAGACAGCGATGAGGTTCGTGAAATCGAATCGCCTTTGGATAAAGATAATAGTTACAATCGTCCGAATCAACCGAAACAGAAACATGTATCCATAATTGGGCAGGGGAAGTACATTGCGCTGCGAAGACGACAGATAAAGGTCGAAACGGAAGCGTGGGAGGCTGCAGCGAGGGAGTATCAAGAGCTGTTAGTCGATATGTGTGAGCAGAAGCTTGCGCCGAATTTGCCTTATGTGAAGTCATTGTTTTTGGGTTGGTTTGAGCCGTTGAAGAATGCGATTTCTGCTGAGCAGGATTTGTGTAAAGAAGGGAAGAATCGTGGGGCATATGCTCCGCAATTCGACCAGTTGCCTGCGGATATGATGACGATAATCACAATGCATAAGTTGATGGGGCTGTTGATGACTGGTGGTGGTGAGGGTGGTGCTAGGGTGGTTCAGGCTGCACTACATATCGGTGAAGCGGTTGAGCACGAGGTTAGTTGTTCATACTTTTATCGTTTAACGTGCTACTTAAAATGGTGATCACTTTCAAAAGATATGTGAATTATGATGATCAGGCAAGAATACATAGATTCATGGAGAAATCTAAAAGAAAGACTACGTTAAACGAGAGTTTGGATGATGATTCGGAAGCTGTGAACAATGAACAGCAAATGCAGAAGTTAAGGAAAAAAGTAAATGTTTTAGTGAAAAAGAAAAAGTTGCAGCAAGTAAGGCATATTGTGAAGCAACAAGATGAAATGAAGCCATGGGGACAAGATGCACAAGTTAAGGTTTGTATCGTGTTGTCAAATTTCAAAATCTTGATAATATTTTACAAGTGATTCGCATGTTTGTGATTCAAATACAGTTGATGTCTGTTTTGTCAGGTTGGTTCTCGTTTAATCCAGTTATTAATGGAGACAGCTTATATACAACCTCCTGTTGACCAGTTTGAAGATTGTCCACCTGATGTTCGGCCCGCATTTGTACATACTCTCAAAACTGTGGAAACACCGTAACTATGGCCTCCTCTACGCTTCATCAGATAATATATATATTTATTTTCATATTATGTTGCTCATCGTTAATCTTGTATCTATATATAGGAGAGGCAGCCGAAGATATGGAGTTATTGAATGTGACCCCCTGGTTCGAAAAGGACTGGAAAAAAGTGTAAGTCTAATTATTTAAGGGTTGTTGAAATCGCAAATTATTAGACATCAGAATGTGCCAAACACTCAAACAACTGATTATCATAACTGGATTATCTTATTTTGATTTTTTAACTTTTGAATTTGTATCTTGAGATCAGGCTATGCACATGGTGATTCCATATATGCCGATGCTGCTCCCTCCGGTTAATTGGACCGGGTATGCGATTTGCGCTTAAATTCTTTTTAACTTAAACAAGACTTTTATATGATACTTGATCTATTATTATTTCATTCGACAGTTACAATAGAGGAGGTTACTTGTTTCTACCATCGTATATTATGCGCACACATGGAGCTAAACAACAACGCGATGTAGTTAAACGCACTCCAAAGAAGCAACTGGAACCTGTTTTTGAGGTGGTTCAAACTTTTAATATATCTCTTTGTGTGCTTTTTTTTCAAGATTACTTTGGGTTTCCCGTTTTTAATTTTATATTATCAGGCGCTTAATACACTTGGTGCGACAAAATGGAGGGTGAATAGAAAAGTTCTTGGAGTTGTAGACAGAATATGGGCTAGTGGAGGCCGTTTAGCTGATTTGGTTGATCGTGATGATGTAAGTTACATATTGTAATCATGTTTAATTAATTTTTATTTACGGAGTAAATATTAAATACCAAATTTTGTTAACTGTTTAAACAGGTTCCTGTACCTGAAGAACCAGATACAGATGATGAAACCGAAATTAAAAAATGGAAATGGAAAGTTAAAACCATTAAAAAAGAAAACAGAGAAAGGCATTCACAACGATGTGATATTGAACTAAAACTTGCGGTAAGATGCTTCCTTGTTTATATTTTATTGAGTAAAGTACACAGATGGTCGGTTCCTATGGTTAACCAAAATTTTGGATTTGGTCCCTAGCCTTTTTAAAAGTACACATATGGTCCTTATGATTTGCACTTTCTAACGCATTTAGTCCCCAAATTTTCCAAAAGTACATGGATGGTCCCTGTGGTTTGTTTGCACTTTGTAACGCATCTAGTCTCCAGAATTTTCCAGGAGTACGTGGATGGTTCCTGTGGTTTGCACTTTGTAATGCATTTAGTCCACATATTTTTCCAAAAGTACATGGATGGTCCTTGTGGTTCGTTTGCACTTTGTAATGCATTTAGTCCCCAGATTTTTCCAAAAGTACGTGGATGGTTCCAGTGCTTTGCAATTTGTAATGTATTTTCGTCCCTAACTTGGACATGCCAAAACCTTTAGATTTGTTTGCCGGGGACTAAATGTGTTACAAAGTGCAAACCACAGGGGCCATCTACGTACTTTTGGAAAGCCATGGACCAGATTCAAAATTTTGGTAAACCATAGGGACCATCCGTGTACTTTACTCTATTTGATTAATCTAAAATAAGTACACCCTTAAACAATTTCACTGTATCTTCTACAGGTTGCTAGAAAAATGAAAGAAGAGGAAGGGTTTTACTACCCACACAATCTCGACTTTCGGGGCCGAGCATACCCAATGCATCCGTATCTAAACCATTTAGGGTCCGATTTATGTCGAGGTGTTCTCGAGTTTGCTGAGGGACGACCACTTGGCGCATCGGGATTAAAATGGCTAAAAATACATTTAGCAAATGTTTTTGGTGGTGGTGTGGATAAACTATCGCATGAGGGTCGAGTGGCGTTTACAGAAGAACATTTGGTTGACATATATGATTCTTCAGATCGACCGCTTGAAGGAAAAAGATGGTGGTTGAACGCAGAGGACCCATTTCAATGTTTGGCCACTTGTATGAATCTTGCTGAAGCTTTACGAAGCTCGTCTCCCGAGACGACCGTATCACATATGCCAATTCACCAGGTGATTAATTAATTAACTCTTTTTTGTCACATATTTAGATTTTAAAGTTGTCGCATTTTTAACAATTATCGTCTAATCTAAGTTGGAAATGTATTGTTTTTTAAATTTTAAAGGATGGTTCGTGTAATGGCTTGCAACATTATGCTGCGCTTGGAAGGGACAAGGTATTGTAAATATATATAAAAGTTTATAAACTCTATCGAGTAAAATGCTATTTTCGTCCTTGAGGTTTGAGTCGTTTGACCAGTTTTGCGATGTTCATCCAAAGGTTTGTTTTTCTGCATCTGGATCCAAAAGGTTTGAAATCTTGCCATTTTCATCTGGCCCATTAACTCAATCCATTTTTCTCCGTTAGGGATATTTCCACTTTTTTATCTACTTTGTTTTGTTTTGTTTTGAATATTTGTACATTATGCTAAATGCTTGTACATAAAGTGAAAAAGACCGAATTGCCCTTTAAGTTAACAAAAAAGACGAAACACCCCTAACTTAACGGAGAAAAATGGATGGTGTTAACTAGCTGGATGAAAATGGCAAGATTTCAAACCCAGATGTGGAAAAACAAACCTTTGGACGAAAGTCGCAAAACTAGCAAAACCTCATGGACGAAAATGACATTTTATTCAACTATATCTTCCGAATGAGATTTGTTTTTTCGCTATTTAAATTTTATTTTTTATGCTTACACATTTGAGATTTTGACACATTCAGTTAGGAGCAGCTGCTGTTAATCTGGTTCAAGGCGAAAAACCAGCTGACGTGTACTCTGGGATTGCTTCTAGGTTAGCTTTAGCAGCTATGTAATTTTATATTTTTATTAATTAATAAACTAAATTTTGGAATTCAGTTTTCTTTTTATCTTTTTCTTTTTATCAGAGTGATTGAAATCATGAGGAGAGATGCAGAGGGAGACCCCTTGACTGATCAAAACGCGAAGCATGCACGACTGTTGGTTGACCAGGTAATTCTTATTATTTTTTTACAAAAAAGAATGTATATTATTTGGAAATAAATGTATTGTGATGTGTGACATTGAAAATTTTGGCATGCTTAGGTGGACAGGAAGTTGGTTAAGCAAACAGTGATGACATCAGTGTACGGTGTGACATATATTGGTGCTCGTGACCAACTCAAAAGGCGGTTAAAGGAACGTTGTGCCATTGAAGACGAAGCGGTTCTGTTTGCTGCTTCTTGTTATGCTGCAAAAGTAAGTAAATATGGAAGTTGATATATTAAATGCTATGTTTGATTTCGTATGAATATTGGTCAAACTTCTATATATTACAACGTTTGACTTTGTTGGCACTTCTGAAATTTTCAGACCACGTTGACTGCTTTGGGTGAGATGTTTGAAGCTGCAAGAAGTATTATGAGCTGGCTTGGTGATTGTGCAAAAGTACATGTTAATTTAGTATTTTATTTATTTATTTTTAGAGTAAAATGTAATTTCCGTCCCTGAGGTTTGACTAGTTTTGCGACTTTTGTTCAAAGGTTTGTTTTTCCACATCTGGATCCAAAAAGTTTGGATTCTTTGCCATTTTCATCTGGATCCTTAACTCCATCCATTTTTCTCCGTTAAGTCAGGGGTATTTCTGTTTTTTTTTTGTTAACTTAAAGGGCAATTCGGTCTTTTTCACTTTATGTAGAAAGACCGAATACCTCTGAAAAAGACCGAATTGCCCTTTAAGTTAACAAAAAAGACGGAACTACCCCCGACTTAACGGAGAAAAAATGGAGTTAGCGAGCCAAATGAAAATGACAAGTTTTCAAACCTTTTGAATCCAGATGCGGAAAAACAAATTATTGAACGGAAGTTGCAAAACTGGCCAAATCTAAGGGACGAAAATGGCATTTTACTCTTATTTTTATTAGTTGGTTATTTACAGACTTTGAATTTTATATCTATAGGTTATAGCTATGAAAAACCATCCTGTACAATGGACGACTCCTCTTGGACTTCCTGTTGTACAGCCATACCGCAAATTAGGAAGGCACCTTGTGAGTTTTTAAAAGTCAAACCTCCATATTTTGACTTTCGGTTTTCTATATTTTGCTAATACGAACCAAAATTACTATTCTTTGGAAAAATGTAGATAAAGACATCTCTTCAAGTTCTAACACTACAAAGAGAAACCGATAAAGTCATGGTTAAGCGTCAAAGAACGGCTTTTCCTCCTAATTTCGTTCACTCTCTTGACGGGTCCCACATGATGATGACCGCCATCGCTTGTAAAGAAGCCGGCTTAAGTTTTGCAGGTTGACTAGTTTTTTGACTTTCTCTGCACATATCACATGTTCCGTAAAGTTTATAACTCATTATGTAATATCAATATCGCATTGCAGGAGTGCACGATTCATTTTGGACACACGCGTGTGATGTTGACCAGATGAGCGTGATCCTTAGAGAAAAGTTTGTTGAACTTTATGAAGCACCAATCCTAGAGAATGTAAGTACTTTCGGTTATAACTTAATGTTACGTGCTTGCAAATTTATCTTCTTTTAGCATTTTTTTGTTTAAATTGGTTTTATGGCAGCTGTTGGAGAGTTTCCAGAAGTCATTCCCGAATATGGAATTCCCTCCGTTACCTGAGAGGGGCGATTTTGACCTAAAAGAGGTTTTAAAGTCCCCGTATTTCTTCAACTAAGACTCTAAACCACATTCACTATGGCTGCCAATTGGTTGTTACATTGCGCGTTATGGGGTGCAACGCGCACTCATTGAAGTTCACTATAACATGACTTTTTGGTCCTTTGGAACCCTTGGTTTGAACCGGATCTATGCACGCCTCTGTAAATTTGCTGACATGATGTGCACGTTATAAACAGATCACATGAAGATCAGGTGCAACCGACGATTGGATTTAAGGGTGTTTGTTAACTGCAACTAACTCATACGCCATTTATATTTTTGGGGGACTCTAATTTTAATTTTTTGTTGTTGTTCATGGTCCCATTGTTCATCAAGTGGTATGAACTAATAAGGAGATAGAAGATTATAGCTTGGAAGAACCGACATTTTTTTTAATATACGACATACATGTTTGTATTCGGACGGCTTTTAATCTACATACGCGATCTGCTTTATATTTTATGGTTGTTTTTTGCACGTGTGGTCAATAAGTTTGACTCGCTTTGAAAAGGTCTCCAAAGGACTCGGTACAGAATAACGGATCGTTTGAAAACAGATATTCTCATTGCACGCCAATGTGCTAGTCTATGAATGCAAACACAACAATATGATTCTTTAATACAAACATATATTACAAACATTGTGTGGCGCGATTTTCTCTCGCTCTTAACAAAACAGCTTCGAATAAACAATCAGTTTATACAAAGTTCTGCTCCATTCACGCCATGAAACTCAAGCACGAGGAGACGGGTTTCTCTTGAACAATGCATACGCATCACTGTATATAGCAACTACATTTGCAAACACAGCCAAACCGATCATCAAAACCGCCAAAATCCTATCCCCTTTCGTCGATATCCCATGTACATCCCTAAACACGTGCAAAACAAAAACATCAATCAATAAAACAACACAAATGCGGACTCAGAGCCGTTGCTAGTGGGCATTTTTGTAATTTAGGATATGATAATTTACCTTATGGCAACTGAAGCAGGGAAAATGAATCCGATACAAACAGCAGCGGTAGCTCCGGTAAACTGGAACGCATCCCAAGCACTCGGTATGAAATTAGCACCCAAGTATATAAGCGAAAGAAGACCGACACTTACGGCTATAAACCGTTTGTTGTCAAATTCCAATGGCAGCTCGGATGATGAAAAGAAAAGGCCATCTGTGTTAAGGCGTAACGCGTAGAATACAAGTGGGAAAACAAGCATAAGGTGCAGAGCGTAGCTGACGCGAACGATGTCGTTGAGTAGATAACTAAACGGAACACCTAAATCCGAGTCGAAGTTCGATAATATATCTCCCATTGTCGAGTCACCAAAGAGTATAAATCCGAAGAAACTAGTCATAATGTAGACGGTTGTGCATAAAACGAGTGAAATCTGTACAATTGGTTCAATGAGTGACGGGTCTTCAAGCTCGTTGCGAATAGGATGCACTGTCGATCAAAAAAAGTTAAAAAAACACAGTTTAATAATTCATTTCTGAATTTGGTACAGCGAAAGTGAAATACCGTTGAAATGGCAGATATAAGCGGTTACAAGAACCGGGACTGCAGTGAAGAGGTTCCAGACAGAATTAAGGTCGGTAACATCAGGTAGAAATCTTGGCATCGGGAGGCTGCCGGATGCCATTTTGACAATGGCTATTCCCGCCAAGACGATTAGAAAAACAATCGCTAGTGCCACGGCTAAACCGGATGTAACGCTCAGCGAATCTGCACATTAAAGAGAATTTACCAAAAGAGACCCATTAGAATAATAAAATCCTGAATCCGCCAGTGGATAGATAAAGCATAACAAAACAATAACGATAAACATATTCACATACCCATACGCTTGAGCGATGCCAACGGAACAAACACACCAAGGGTTGTAACCAGCAAAACAAACACTCTACCGGTCCACCAATGCGGTCCGAACCACCCTTCCAACAGACCCGGATGGTGCAACCCCTCCGAAGACGATCCCGCCACAACATCCCCTTCAATTCACAACTCAAACAGCAACATAACACAAATCAGTCAACTAAATCTTAATTCATCAATATCACAATCATGTTTTATTGTAATAATTATTGAAGAAAGTAAAATTACCAAGAATAATCATGTAAATAACAAGAACACCAATATTATTAATAACCACACAAGCTTCCAACATCTTCTTCCCCAAATCACCAAACACATCACCCATCAACCCACCATACGAATCAGCACCACCAGCTTTACTATGCTTCAACATGGTCTTCACAGTAGCTTCCGACAAAACAGCAACAATAATAATAACAACAATACCCAAACCCAGGCCCAACACCTTCATGGTGGCCGGAAGTGCCATGATTCCGGCACCGATGATGGTGGTTGACAGGTTCATAACCGCACCGGACATCGAAGCGCCGTTAAACTCATTGTGACCACCTGCTTTTTTCTTGGGGATTAATGGGGATTTCTCGTTGACTGTGACGGTGACACTGTCTTTCTTCTTGTTGTGCTTGCGTGATGAGTGTTTGTGTTTTTTGGTGTGATGGGTTTCTGATTGGATTGTCATGGTTTGGTGCAAAATTCAAGTTCTGGGAAGATTGTGAAGTGAGTGGAAGATGAATATGAAGATGATGAATTATTGCAGGTAAACTGTTCGACTAAATGCGTGAGAGAATAATGGATGAATGGGCGTCGTCAGCGTTCTTATCGAGTATGGGGCCAACGTGAACGGAATAAGGGCCTTTCGGAGACGTGAATGGTCAGCAATGTTTAGTCGTTTTCGTACAAAAAGAAGTACCAAAATATTTAATGAGAAATTACAAAAATAGACGATTGATCAAAAACTTTCCAATGAGGCATCCTTTATCGGTCTTTGTCAATGACGTTTTAATCATCTCGTGAAAAATGTATGTCTAGCCGTCTCATAAAAAGTATAGGACATATTATAACCATTATAGCCGTCTGGCTAAAAGTGTAGGCTAGATTCTAATCGTCGATGAAACGTATGTGACAGGTTCTGATAGGTGGAAATGAGGCTAAGCTCTAGCCATTTTGACCGTTTGACTAAAAGGGATGCTTGTATTTGAAAAGTTTTTTTTTTTTTCAACAATGTTTTGTAATATTTTCGTGTTTAATATAAAAAATAATTAAAAAAGTTACATTAAAAATGGTTTATCGTGTTCCTTTGTCATATAAAAAAAGTTACAAAAATTTGAATATAAAAATATAAAAAAATAAGTTAATATAAAATGCTAGTGAAATAATTCTTTTACATATAATGGATGAATTTAAAGATAAGGGTGCACAGGGCACCTTCGGTGATCCCATGCGGGGACTTCATTTGCCGTGCGGGTACACCGCCACCAACGTAAGTTTACCGCGCGGGAAGGGTTTAGCTCGGTGTGTGCTCACCGATTGAGAGAGAGGGAGTGATTGGTTGTTAATGTGGGTCCACCCTTTTTTCACCAATCATATTTTTTTCTTTTTTTTTATAAAAAAATAATTGTGTGAGTGGAGTGATGCCAACGTTTAAGTGGAATAACCTGATTGGTTGTGGCTAAGTGGGGAATACTCCCCACGTGGGGAGAGCACCCCGTTCACCCTAAGGTTTAGAAAAAAAGTAGGCTGGGACGGCGACGAGTTTCTTCGTATTTGTCAAGTTTGTAAGCAACTTTTCTTCTATGACAGGGTGGGGTTGTATTTTAGTATTTAGCTTTTATCTTTTAATCATTTTCTTTATGACTTTAGCAAAAGAAATCTTAATCGTAATATTCTTTAGCTGTATGAAAATGACATTGTTATGTTAATATTAAAGATAAATTTATTCTTATAATAATAACATACGTGTACGAATTTTACACATCTATTTTATTTCTGTATAAAGAAAATATAACGGAATATGCACAATTAATTTATGATTTAAATTAATAAAATAGATACATAAAAAAAGATAAACAAAAAGTACACAGTAAAAAATAGAAACCAGGCAAAATAGATGGGGGTTATAAAAATTATGTGGGATAGAGAATAAATGTTCATCTCGAACTTCATCTTCTTTGTTTCGCACCAGAGGGTAGGTAGTGTTCCCCTTCATCCTCCGCCTCCATGTCACCACTCCCAAACGGCCAAACTCTTCCCGAACCTTCTCAACGCACAACCTTAGTATGACTCAAACTAATGACATACATATGCAATTGATAGATTTTTCTTATTCCATGGGAGGGATTAAAAAAATTAAAACTAAAAAAGAAAAAGCAATTTAAAAAACAAACATGCAAGTCCAAATTTAGGGTATAAGATGACGGCTGGCAATTTGCTAGTCATCCACATACATACTTAAATCCACGAGGCATGGTCCCTCTAAACCAATCAACGTTTTCAACATATGTTCCAATAGTAGAAAATTTCTTTTATACATGTTAAACGTTTATTATAAAATTAAATTATCTAAATCGAACATGTATTAATCATGGTTACTGTTTTGTGTAACGCACAAGGGGATCTAAACTTCACATGTATGTCTTTTTTTTTTTTTTTTTTTTTTTTTTTTTTGTGTTCTTAGTTCTGGAGGCTAAACATATAAATATATAATGTCTATTGTCTGCTATGTTTTATTGTTTTAATTTCTTATTGTTCAATATAGTAACCGCTTTCCTTCTAATCTTTTTGATATGTAAGCATCTTCTTTTATTGTTTTGATGTGTAAACTACATGTCTCATTGTAATTGGGTGAAACTAGTAATAAGACCCGCGCACGTTGCGGCGCGGGTTCATTGCTATCATCGAATAAATTAGTCCAAGCGTTATGTGATGCGTTAACTAAATAAAAATGCGTGTTTCGACGTATCCGCTTGAACTCAATGTAACCAATATAAGCATTGCGATTGGATCAAAACGTAAAGTAAATCGAATATATATTTATACATCGTACAATCGTAACGTATTAAATGCGACCCGACTAACTCGAATTTATTCCGCTAAGTCAAAATGTATTATATGCGACCCGGCTCATACGTAGGAAACGTATTGTACGACCATATACCGTACAATCATAACATATTATTTGAACGCGACTAACTCAAATTATACCATCAAGTTAAAACGTATACGTCCGACTCATACGTAAGAAACTTACAAAGGGGCTTACGTAGGTATTAAGAAAAAGTTGAAATTACAATGAAATTATATGCAATTAGTTAAAAGTAATCACAATTTTAAACTCAAAGAGATATTTTACGCAGGCATCAAGGAAAAAGTTAGGGTAAAAGTGTAATGTCAAGAGGTAAAAATGTGATTTTGACAAAGTTGAAGATAATAAATGATTTGAGAAATAGGCTTTAGAGTAAAAGTTGGTTTAAGGCTTTAAGGGGACTATTTGTGTAAAAGCATAAAAAGAAGGGAACACAGGGACAATTGTGTGAGACAATTTAAGTAAAAGCTACAAAAAAAAAGGAGGGGATACTTATGAAAAAAAAACATCGACATTGTGTTTTAAGATGTTATAGAATATGTGATAAAACACATAAGATTGACAGCACGTTGTGGAAGGGCATGAAGTATCGTGTGACAGTTCCGTCAGCAGAGGATGTGGTAAAAGAAGCATGGGGTGGGAGGTGGCGTCTTTTGGGACTCACCTTTTTTTTTTATTAAAAAAACCAATCATCAAACATCTCAAACCCATCCACCAACAACAATGCGACACGTCACCATAACCCATATCCTCCACGCCGGACCACCGGTGGAAATCCTGGAGCTCTCCCCTCCACGCCGCCATGGCACGGGGCGGTGTGCGGGAGTAGTGGAGGCCTCCACGCCTACCACACCATGTAGATATAGATGAATTTGAACCGACTAATCTTTTTTTTAATGGCAAGCTACACTACTTTTTAAATCTACACCACTTGTCTCCAATGAGACTAGAACCCTCATCACTTTGGGAGGGACACCAAAGCAACACCTTAATTTGAACCGATCGTTACCTAAAAAATCAAACTATGACAACATTTTTATATAAAAAAACCTCCCTCTATTTATTCTCTTAGTTTGTTCATTTTCCAAATTATACTACATCTTAAATTACAAAGTCGGTGATTGTCTTTTTCCTCACTCTCAGCCAGTATAAACCTTTTTCCCCTTTCAGCTACACATGTATAACCTATGTTTTCCCTTTCTTAACATGTGTGCTCTGCTCTTGAAGCTTTCTTTCAGAACTACTGAAGATTTAGAAAAGTATCAGATGTAACCCTAGAATTTAACCTCCAGAATTTCAAATCGCCTAGAAGGATTTAAATTTGTTTAACATAAAATGGGTGTCTTTTACCTCAGGTTTTTACTTAGGCATGGTGACATGCAAATTAAGAAAGCATTATTGCAAATGCAAACTTACTTTACAGATAGAGGTGTAGTTAAATCATTATTCTTGATTGATTACCAAATCCTAAATTGTTAAGCCAAACCATAGTAACAGTTTGGTTTTGCTCAGTATGAATTCTAAACAATTTGGTTTTTGGTTAACAATGTAAATAAAAACAAATTACTAACGGTTTGGCTCAGAGCGTTACCTAAAACTTGTCACAACTAAATCACGAACACTCCTAACTACAACAAACTTAATGCATGAGGAACAAAGTATGTCATCTAATGCTTGATAGTTAGATTTATTAAACCTGTGTAATACACGTGGTTTTTTATAGATATACATTTTTTTATTATTTACTATACAAAATTACATTTATTCGACCCGTGTAATAGATGAGGTTTTTTAAGATATAACTTTTTATTATTTGATATATAAAATTAGATTTATTCAATTCGTACAATACACGGGGGTTTTTTAAGGATATATATTTTTTATCATTTATTAACGAAAATTACATTTATTCAATCCGTGTAATACACATATTTTTAAAGATGTAACTTTTTTATTATTTGGTATATAAAATTACATTTATTTAACCCGTGTAATAAATGAGGTTTCTTAAAGATCTATTATTTTATTATTTGGTAAACAATATTACATTTATTCAACTCGTGTAAAACAAACGGTTTTAAAGATATAACTTTTTTATTTGGTATATAAAATTATATTTATTCAACCCGTGCAATAAAATAGGTTTTTAAAGATATATTGTTTTATATTATTTAGTATATAAAATTTATTTATTCGACCCGTGTAACACACGGGGTTATAACCTAGTATATCAATAATTAAACTCATTACTCAACTACCCAATACCCATTTATTCAATCACCAAATTATCTAAGCCCACCAGTCACTACGTAGACACATACCATATGAAAGCCCAATATCCATTTACCCATAACCTAATTTCCCTCTTAATCTTCAAAAGTCAAAACCTATCAAATGATCAATATTCCTTCATGTTTTGAAAGTACTTGAATGTTTAGATTGTTATTACTTGGTTGTTTAAATGTTAACTTGTTATTAGTTTTCTAAGAAGGGGATGACGGTGCAGTTTGTTACTCGTCTACCTGCTATCCTTATGTAATTTGCCCTGCTGATTGGAATGAAAATATTATATATCCCACTAATAAGCGAGCTTATTCTTCACAAGAAACCTTTTTTATTTGCTTCAACCATAAGCAGTAAAAAGTAGTTGACTTGCTTTGACCACAATAATATTCAATTAGCTTTGACTAAGTTGTAATGTTAGATTGTCCATACGGATACACATTTAATATTCCTGCAAGACATATAATAAATGCACATCCTTTTTTTAAAGCAACCATGTCATTATGAAAGTGCACAAGTTGCCTGCAGCATTTTACTTTCTTGTGCAGGCCAATTTAAAAACAAATATATGTAACAAATTGCAGTTTTTTTTTTAATCAAAATGGCCAGCAGCTTAATATAAAGACCCATTGGAAGTTGGAGGTCTAGATCTTAGCCGATAATATTAAAGATAATATTATGTATATTTATTTAAAATAGTTTTGTAATTATCTTGTAATTAGGAATGTTTATCATCTCCTAAAATAGTGTTTAGGGTTTCTTTGTATTTGATCCCTATATAAAGGGTCCCTTGTATCATTGTTAGTCAATCAATAAAAACAGCAGAGCCTTATTCAAGCTTTTATGGTATCAGAGCTACGGTTCTGATTACCCTTCTCCTTCCTTCCTTTTCCCTTCGATAACCTGCCTTGTTCACCCTCCCTCTTCGTCTGCCCCTGTTCACCATGACAAAGAGCACTTCAGAAAATAAAAGCACCGATGATCAGAACCAATCGAACAGTTCTGAAAACAAAACCCTCCACTCTGCGTACTCAGTTACCAACATTCAGACGAAGGTTCGTATTCTTGATGGAACCAAGGTCACCTATACGTCATGGGTGAAGCTTTTCAAACTTCACACCATGGCATATAAGGTTCTTGACCACATCAATGACACACCAGCCCCTGACTCGACAGATCCGCAATATCCGACTTGGAAATAATTGGACGCATTGGTTTCTTAATGGATTTACAGCACACTCTCGGACGACCTCCTCACGCGTGTTCTTGACATCGATGCTACGGCTCGCACCACATGGTTGAAGTTAGAAAAAATATTCCTCAGCAACAAGCAAGCTAAGGCCGCTGCCCTCGAATCACGGTTTGTTAATCTCACCCTTGAACAGTGCAGCTCCGTCGATGATTACTGTCAGCAGTTAAAAAGCTTAGCTGATCAACTTCAAGACGTTGATCAGCCGGTTACCAAGTCCCGACTCGTCCTTAAATTGGTCCGTGGCTTATCGCCCGAATTTGATACTACAGCAGCCTTGATTAATAACCAAAAGGCTGATTGGGATTTGGCTCGCTCCATGCTTCACGATGAAGTTATCCGTCAGGAAGCCCGTACTCAGAAGACGTCTTCAGTCTTGGCCGCACTTGCTGCTCCGACCGCCAACTCTTCCTCCGCAACGGCAACACCTTCACCATCTGATACATCTCAACAACAGCCCTACCGCGGTCAATCTTATCGTGGCCACGGTGGTCGAGGTAATGGCAGAGGCCGCGGTGGTCGTGGCCGTGGAAACCGATCAGCCGGACCCAACAGTAACCATTGGGCCTAACAACCGAACTCTTACCCGCAATGGGCCTGGTGGACCACACCACCATGTCCATACCCGACACAATCACAATGGAGGCCCAACACTGCTGCAACGCCACCGCCTCCTGCGGCCCACTTCGCCGGTTTCAATCAGCCACAGTCCCCAATGGGCTACGGTCCATTCGGCCCAATTCAGCATGGGTTTGATGCTCTCAACCCATCTGATTTAAGTGCTGCCTACAACACGTCCCAGCTTTCCTACACGGACCCGTCCTCTTACTTTGACACAGGCGCTGAGCGGACCGTCTCCAACAACAAAGGTATGATCACTCACCATGATTCTTTTCCTGTTTCCACAAAAATTTTGGTAGGTAATGGCAATGTTTTACCAATTGAGGGTTCGGGCACTGGCTTTCTCCCTATCCATAACCGCACCTATATCCTACCCAATATCCCGTTTAGCCCTCAAATTATTAAAAATTTAATATTTGTTCGCCATTTCACACGTGATAATCATGTTTTAATTGAATTTGACCCTTTTGGTTTTTCTTTGAAGGACCTCAAGACGGGCCGCCTCCTGTCGCGCCACAATAGCACGGGAGATCTCTATCCTATTACCCCACCAACACTCCCACCTCAAGCTTGCTCACTGTCAACAACATCTCTTCCTTGGCATGATAGACTTGGACATCCTGGATCTCAAGTCTTAGATATTCTTAGGCGTAATTCTGGTTTTTTATGTAATAAACACACTTCTAGTTTTTGCAATTCTTGTCATTTATCTAATAGTAAACGTCTTCCTTTTTATGAATCTACTTCGTTTACTTTTTCGCCCTTTGATATAATACACTATGATTTGTGGACATCCCCAATAACTAGTAAAACCGGCTACAAATACTACATGGTCCTAATTGATAACTTCTCACACTTTATTTGGGTATACCCCCTTAAATACAAATCCGAAACCTTCCCAACTTTTGTCAAATTTCACAACCTCATCACTACCCAATTTCAACGCAAAATCAAAACCTTTCAGTGTGATCTGGGTGGTAAATTCTGTAACACTCTAATTCGTATTTGACCTAAGTCGCAGCGGAAATTCGTACCATAAAAATTTCTTTAGTTACAAACACTTTGACACACTTAATCTCATTTCTAGGGTTAAGTTTTTTGTTCTCCATAAATACATTTACTATACTTATTTACAACAAGAAAATCATAAACTGGCTCCACTCAGTTACGTACTCGACACTCCCGTACAATCTATCTTGTGACTCGATCCTCGATCTTAAATCCTTGGATATCCTCATAACTGGTACTACCTGCATTCACCACATATATATAATTCATAGCATTAGTACGCATTAGAAACATACAAAGTTTATTCTCGTTACTCCTCGTTTCGTTATAATCTTTACATCCCAGCTTTTCCATACTGCCTTACCACCTGTGGTGAGACTCCCTTGCCATTCCTGCATCACACTTATAAATCCAGGTGCACGGACAAACGTTGTAAACACTTAATCATACCGAAAGACTTACATATATACTCTACTTCATACATGTTATCTATATACATATATATATATATATATAGACCTACGTACACACATGCATACATACCTGCTTACATACATACTCACACACGTACATGCCATTCTACCTGCACACTTACATATACACACATCTACATCATTATATATGTATCTATACGTACACATACCAACATCATTAAGTACACACATGACATTATACATATTTACATACATGCAACCCTACGTGCATCATACCAAACTAATACATGCCTACTCTCATACCTACCATCACATATCCGCTTATTCTTGCTTACATACTTATAAACATACTCACATAGGTACATACATACTTTCATACATTTCTACAGACGTATATAGAGATATACAAACATGTATACATACCTATCTACATGTGTGTTTACCCTAATGGTCATAAAACATAAGTTAAACTTGTCACACGCAACTTAAAACGCGTTTAAACGGGTTACCAAGCCAAAACAGAGCAACCGAACACTTTTCGCCGAACAGACACCCCGTCGCGCGACGCGACGGGCCGTCGCGCTACGCGACGCCCTCAAATGAGCAGAATGTTGCTGTTGCTGTGCTGCAGATTTCCAGCACGACCGCATTTCACGGAAACGGTCATAACTTCTTCATTATTGGTTCGTTTTACCCGATTCTTTTTCCTACGCGTCCGTAATTTAAAATTCCACCTCATGGAGTTAAGATCCGACATCCGGATTAACAAAATCCCAGACTTTTAAGTCTTCGGATTACTACCCTTTTACCAAGAATTTACCCGTTCATAATTTTATCATATAACTTATTTGTTTGACCTTAACTTCATATGAATTGATAATATTAAGTACATTTGTCATAAAAGATTCATTCCCGGATACTTTACATCTTATTTCACCCGTTTACGTTCATAAGCTCATTTTGACCCGTTAAGGGTAATTGCGCATTAAAACGTTTCAGACTCACAAACCATACTCCTCACTTTCATACTCGACCAAAACATTACACTAAACGAATAACTTGCCTCTAAACTACTTTTTAAGATCGTTTACCCAAAATACCCATCAAGGGCATTTTGGTCAACTTTAAACCCATCATCTACGACGAAAGACTACGTCACATATTTAACCTCCAACATCATGTTTAGTTAATTAAAACACCGTATACTTAACCGAACTAAGAAGTGATTACAGAAATCACTTACCTTATGCGTCCGTGCTCGTATCCGATCCCTTGCCACCTCTTGATCCGTTAGCCTTCCATGCTTGAATCCGTCTTGACATGATTCCTATACTTTCATGTCACCCATCACATTCTCGTTAGTATACACAATTGTACATGTTAACGATCACATCAACCACATATCTCACATTTAATTCATGTAATTCATCATGTAATCACAATTAATGCATATTAACATAACATGCACCAAACGACTTCCTATAATCCCACCTTTACGACAACGAGTCTAAACATGTTTCTTATACTTAGTTGACTTTCAAGAGTCAACTATTAACCATATTTAACTATCGACTTATCATCATATACTCGTAACATCACAGTCGACTATACGGACGACACTATATACATTTTATCATACGCTTAGTGTGTGTACTACCTTTTAAGCATAACGTACAACTAATTCATGCATAATTCTTCTAAACTCATACATAACCTATCAAAACATACTACTAATCATCATGTATCATTCCCAAATAAACATAAACCATATCATCATCATATTTCTCCTAATTCATCCACAAGAATTCATCATACCCACATAATACATCAATCTTTCAACAAGACTTTGACATAGGTGGTGATTCTAGTCATCATCTTCACCCTAACTAACGGGTTTCATCTCTAATCATCAAATTAACACAAACTATACATAACCCATGTTCTATACGATGATTCTAACCCTTAGACATGATCAATTTCGTATTAACTCATGGATTAGAACATAACCCACTTCACCCATGATCACCAATCTTAGATTTAAGACATACCTTATGATCCCCTCGTGATGGTGATCTAATATCCATGCTCGGTTATGGATTTAGGCTTCATCTTGCCTTCCGATTTGATGATCTTCATGATTAGGGTTTGTGGAGCTCTCATGAAGCTCCTGGCTCCTTCTCGAACACACACGATGTGTGTGTTTATTTTGTGTGTTGATTTCTTTTATTAGTAAATCATCTTTCATCTTATCCACTTTTAACCCCTCGAGTTTACTTTTAAAACATAACCGACACTACCTTCATCATTTAATACTTTTGACCCTACCCTTAACTAGGTTAAATAGCCTAGTTCTTTATTTCATGACGTGTCATATAGGAACATCCGACAGATATTAACATCCAGATTTTGGGGCGTTACAAATTCGACAATAATGCTTTTAAAACCTTCGCTACCCAACAGGGCCTCTTATTTCGTTTTTCTTGTCCGCAAACTTCATCCCAAAATGGTCGTGCGGAAAGAATGATTCGTCGCTTAAACGATATCATTCGTGCCTTACTTATCCATGCCCATCTTCCACCCACCTTTTGGGTTGAGGCTCTACACACAGCCACCTACCTTCACAACATCCTTCCTATCAAACGCCTAAATTTCTTCACTCCCACCTTTGCCCTCTACCTCCGCCACCCTACATCCGACCACCTTCGTGTGTTCGGGTGTGCTTGCTATCCAAACCATTCAGCCACCCAGCCTCATAAACTACACAGCCGGTCCGTCCGGTGCATTTTTCTTGGATATCCACCGGATTTTCACGGTTATCGGTGTTTCGATCCGACAACTGGGAAGGTTCACATATCCCGTCATGTAACTTTTGATGAACATACCTTTCCATATACTATTCCCACCACACCTAATGCCTATACTTTTCTCGATGACACTACCCCCCGGGGTTCTCTTTCACTCGTCCACCTCAACCATTGCCACTCCCCACACCCGCTGCTAATAACCCCACCACCTCTCCCCATTCGGTCACCCCATTTCCCCTAACCTATTCCCGTCGCCCAAGACCACCACCTACAGCCCCTCCATCATCCGCCCAAGCCCAACACATCCCCACGGCCCCACCAGCCCACATACATTCCTCGGCCCAACCTGCCCAAACCCCACCCTTGGCTACGGCCCAACCTGTAACACCCCGTGTTTCGGGAGTCAAAGTCAAAGTCAAGATTGAAGTCAAAGGAAGAAAAGATTGCTAATTGCGATCTGTCTCTCCTTGCTCAATTCCTATTTTGACTTCTTTGACTTGTAATTAGTCTATTTTAGTATCGCTTTAGTTGTATTATGTGGAGTATCTATTAGTAATCGCTATTTATCGCATGTTTAATCGATTTATCGCTTATTGCAATCGCACTCGCAACTCGAATCACGCATTCTGGATATTGTTATATGCGTGTGTGTGCCTAATGTGTTACTTGTGCATGCTTATTTATGTTATGTGTGGAAATCAATCGAAACGCAATCGAAACTCAATCGCAATCGAATCGTAAATGCTAAACGAATATGAATTAAGGATGCTTGTATGTTGATATAGTAGTTGGGATTAAAAGTAATTTGACTAGGAAATGCTATCGCATCGCAACGCTCGTAATCGCAATCGAAACGGCAAAACCCGTCGCACCGAACACTCGAACCAAGTGGCTAATCGACCAAGTGACCAGCCGATCGACCAGCCGTTCGATCGAGCTGCCGCTCGATCGGCCGGCCATTCGATCAGGCTGCCACCCGATCGACCAGCCACATTCTACCCTTTCCTTTTTGGGAAACCCTATAAATACCCTCCTTTCAACATCAAACTTACCATTTCTGGAAACTCTCATCCGACCAACATTCTTGCTCACCTTTTCTCCGATTTCTCGCTATTCCGGTAAGATCTCGTCCTAAATCTTGTACTTCCTTAATCTACACGCACTCCTACACCTTTTATTCTTTTGAATCTTAACTTTTAACCGTGAAATCACTAGATTTGAGGTGTTCTATGATGATGTCATCGTGGTGTTCTTACGAACTTCATGTTTTGGCTTCAATCCTTCAAGAACAACTTAGATCTAACCAATTTCCACACAAATAAACGAAGATCTTGCATAGATCTCAACATATTCACGGTGAAAAAGGATTGAAAGATGGTTTCTAACCTTCTTTCAACTCTTTTACACTCAATGCCTCAAAAACCGATAGAATCAGAGCTTGTTCTAACCTTCTACTCTTGCATGTTGATGTGTTGGATCTAGATCTATCACTGCACTTTAATTATGTATGAGCATATTTACTATTTCTCACTATTCTCGCCTACACTACACTATCACTGCACTTTAATTTTCAAATATGAATGAGCGACCAAGTTGAGATGAGGTGTGAAAACCGCAAACTCTCGACTAAATTGCTTGTTCGACCATTATTTTTATCTATAAACACGAGAATTTGCGTTGAATCAGGAGTGAAATCCATACTTCGACGCATAATTCTCCTTTATTTTATCAAAAACCGGAACAAAGTTGTTAAGTTGGGGGTGAAACCCGAACCTTGACAACTTACACCGCCCTATTTTGTTTTACAAAACTCTCACCAAGGTCTCGACGGACTCCAACGACTTGACGTCATGCCGAAACTGAAAGGACACGTGTTATACGCCCGGATTCGAGGCGAAAGCACAGTCCTGAAGGTCAATGTGTGCTCAGATAGTCCTTGTGAATAGTTGAACCACTTTGGTTAGTCAATGTCTATCAGCCTAAGACAATCCATACTCGACTTTCATGTGTTTCGATTCTGAGCCCGCAACTGCTGACTCTGATATTTGTCGATTTTATGTGTTTATGTGTGTATTTATCTGTTTATATGTTTAGATTTCTAGTGATTTATTCGATTTTCGACGTTCGCTTTGATCGACACACACGACTCGCACTGCTCATCTACCTCAAATCGCTAACAAATCGCTACTACATGAGGAACCACCATACGCTATATTGATTGCTAAGATACTCGCATATACTATACTATACGCTATGATAACCGTTGTATGCAAACCCTCGCAACACAAAAAGTCCGCGTGCGTAGACTTTGAACGATAGATTTCTGTATATTGAGGCAGTCGGAATCTTTTGTGTGTTTATATGCTCTATGTGCTTCTGTGCCTTACGTGCTTATGTGTTTCGGTGCTTATGAGAGTTTGTGATTATGTGACTATGTGTTTATGTGATACATGTTTCCCTGTGTTCTTGAGCTTTAGTAGTATTAGACGTTTGAGGTGAGAATCGATTATACTATGTCTGAGACCCAAGACGATGTCTGTTGCAGACAATGTCGACTGGACCCTCATCTGGACCCCGTCACCCACGAATCACTCGCCAAGAACAGAGAGACAAACGCCTTGCTGCTATCGTCGCTAAACAAGTGGCAAAGGTTGTGCCTCAGATCGTGAGTGAAATCTATGAGAATGTGAGCAAATCATCCGAGGAGTCCATAACCGAAGCTTCTAAAGCTACTCCCAAGACTGCTTTCAGCTTCAAGCAGTTCAAAGCTTGTGGTCCAAAGGAATTTACTGGCGAAGATGGCCCAACGGCTATGTTTCAATGGTTCGATTCCGTCGAAGTCACTCTGTGCCAGAGTGTGTCACACCCCAACCGATGGCGGAAACATCGGGATGAGACGAACAAATTGCTCAAAACATCATAACACTATGTGACAATATTTAATTGAATTCAAATTTCATTTCAAGAACTAAATTGTCATACAACATTTAAAATGGAAATAACAACATTGTTCGAATTCAAATCAACAAAAGATAAATAGATTAAAGGTGTGTATCTAGTCCACCCTAAACTTGTTTCATCATTCATCCATACTTCAATAATCAACCTGCAACATGTATTAAAATAGAGTTTCAATGCAAAAGCATGAGCGAGTATACAAGTTTGTTTACATAGCATAATAGAATAAAACTCAAATCCAACATGATTCATAATATGTGATTACTAGTATGCAATTTTTGGCATACAATATGATCAAACCCTAGAACACAACGCATAAAATAGCCTAATCCCAATAGTTCAGCGGGGTGGTAACTTAACAATACCCAATAGAATAGCGGGCGGGGCGTTAATCCTATAGCGCTATAATTGTTAAGGTGGGCGAGCAAGTCAATGAGCATATAACGTTCCAAATCGTTCATAGAGCATACAAGAATAGCAAGTAAGTCACATTAGTTTCATGCTTCGTTCAAAGATTGAGTATGTTTAGTTCAAAAGTTGTTTGCATAATTATACATGTTGCATCCCAAAGTGTAAAGGGGAAAAAGGGATCGAGTATACTCACGGTGGTTGCAAGCTTTCCTACTTGGAATTCCCGCGAGCGAGTTGTTGGAGTAGATTAAGTTGGAGCACCTAGTCCTTCTACACGAGGAAACGTAGGTGTGTGAGTTTGGCGTTCAACGGAAGATTATAACTTTGGAGTTTAACATAACATAAAGTATGATATCAAAATAATCATCTTTAACTTATAATTCTTTATATGACACTATGTAACCACTAGGGTTATATTGTATTTCATGGGTAGTACACCCATTAGAATCATATCAAGGTTTTAGGTCTTAGATGATATCCTACTACTTTAACATATAAACACAAGTTTAACATTAAAGGTTCGAATGAGTGTATATATATATTTATGTTAAGTATTACGTATTATTTAGTCCAATAATTCATGTAGGAGGTAGAAGATTTAGGATCTTCATTTAGGCACCTCGAGTTATCATGGATGTCATGTATGGGGTAGGAAGACAAGCTTCCATTTAGGAACCCCTTGAACGTTCAGCACTTCACTTGATGTAAAGACAACCAAGGAGGGTCAAGAACTAGGATTAATACAAGTATGCAAATAATCTAAACTAAGAGAAATCATCAAATCATGTGAGGATTCTATATTGGAGCAACCCAAGTTGTTCCACAATCACTCTACATCAAGATCTAAGCTCGAACATGACTTGTGGGTAAGATACCCTAACAAAACAGAAAGTTTATGAGGTTTAATCCTCTGATTTAAGTGTCTCAACCTTGTTTTTAAGCTTAACCAACCATGAGATAGGTTGTAAGCATTGGGACATAGGTATGAGATGTGTTAGACACAAGTTGGATAAGTTTAAACAAGCTTTTGAAGAACTTAGAACAAAACAGAAAGTTTATGGACCATTTCAGGGCAATTCCAGGTCTGATTTCTCCAAGGAGAAATCAAGGAATCGAACCCCATGATTATCCAAGCAAGTAGGAAGAAGAATCAAGTAATTTCGTTGAGAAATGAGCAAGTTATACTCACTTTTGTGCAAGAGTATGAATCTGTCCGAAAATGCAGATTTGCAACTGATTTGAGAGTGAATTTGTGAGTTGTAGAGAGTTGTGAAAGTGTAAAAATGCTTGGAGAATGGTTGTATTTATAGTGGAAGAGGTTAGGGATGATTGGAGGTGTTTAGAGGTGGCTTTAAGGTGATTGGGGAGTGTTAGAAAGTGGGATTTCGTGCCAATTCGCGTAGATTAGCAGCTGCTGTGTTTTTTTTCTGATCTGGGCAACCTCAGGCGGCCCGCTTGAGATATCAAGGTAAGTTTAGGCGGGCCGCGAGCCTTATGTAGCTGAAGTTTTAGTTTATTGCAATTAGGCCCCTCCACTTGTTACCTTTGTGATTTTAGGTGTTTTAGGGACTATATTTGCCACAAAAGCATAGTTTGAGGTACATTTAAGTATGAGGAGTATAAACCAAGTATAATTAGCGTATGAGTATCAAAATCAAGTGTCGTTCTCGTTCAAAACACGTTTTATGCATATGTTTAGATTAATTACAAGTTTAGCACATAGTTTCCAAGAAAAACAATTAAACACCGATTGATTCACCAATTCGAACATACGAGCATATATGAAGTGTGTATAACATATTTTTCACAAAATACGAGTTTCATTAATGATCCAAGTCTCGGTTTTTACAACGATTACAAAGAAAGAACGATTACAAGAATACAAAGTTTCCAAAAATAGAAATACGAGCAAAACTTTCTATAAATGGAAAGTACAAAAGAGCCGGGCGTTACAGAGTGGATGTCCTGAAAATCTCCGTACTCTAAACACTACCGGCGTCTTCCAGTCCCGCGCACTAGACTGGTGGACGGCCGAGAGAAACAAACGCGGAAATGACGCAGCCTATGAGCTGACGTGGGAAGAGCTGAAGGCCATTATGATGGATGAATTATGCCCTCCCCATGAATGCCAAAAGATGGAGGACGAATTCTTGCATATCAAGCAGAAGGATGGAGAGAACGCAGCTCTGACTGCTCGCTTTAAGCAGCTTAGTATCACCTGTCCTGATCAAGTGAAGACTACCGATATGACGATCAAGAAGTACATCCGAGCCCTACCAGACTGTGTTGCAGATTTTGTGCATGCCGCAAAGCTAGCAACGATCGAAGAAACTTACTTGTTTGCCGCTAAAATCAACGAAAAACGAGTAAAAGCTGGTTTTTGGGATAAAACTTCAAAGAACCTGCATCAAGTCACCGCCGCACCAGCTACCAAAACCGTCGCCGCTCGATCATCAAAGTCCTCACGCCGCAAGAAGAAGAACAACAACAGCAGCTCCAGCAACAAGAACTGTGCTGTCACTACCACTGCTGCTCCACTACAAGCCGTACCGGCCCAGCAGCAATCACAGCACCGATCAACACCAGTTATCTATGCACCGCCTGCAAAGCGTGCATACACTGGTCCCCACCCTGCTTGCCCAACATGTTCTTATCATCACCCGGTGGGTATCGCCTGCCGATTTTACGTGCACTGCAATATGTACGACCACTTTACCGCCAACTGCCGTACTGGTCCCCGACAAGCACCGATTCAAGCCACTGCTCATCAAGCTCTACTTCCAGCTCCGCAAGGCCAACAAGCGGCTCAGGCACCCGCAATCAACGGCAGAGTCTGCTTCGCGTGTGGTGATCCCAACCACTTCGCGAACATGTGCCCGAACAGGGTTGTGAAACAAGAGCCCCATCAGCAGAAGCCTCAACAGCAGCAACAGCCTCAGCAGCAACACCAAGCCGCACATGCCAGACCTTTCAACATCAATGTGCGCCAAGCCTAGGCTGACAACAACGTGGTCAATGGTATGTTCCTTGTGAATGGTATTTATGCTTCGTGTTTGTTTGATACTGGAGCCGATAACTGCTTTGTGTCGTTTGAATTCAAGAAGCTCCTTAGTCGTAAGCGCTCCCATCTCCCCTCGACGTTCGATGTTGAAGTCGCCACCGGAAGAACTGTCGCCGTCAATTCTGTTCTTCGTGATTGTACTCTCGAACTCAACAATCACATCTTCCCAATCGACCTTATCCCGATGCAACTCGGAAGTTTTGACGTCATAGTAGGCATGGACTTTCTTCGTGAAAACCATGCTGAAGTTGTGTGCTTATATAAAATGATTCGATTCTCGCTCGCGAATGGTGATGTATTATGTGTTTATGGTGAAACTGCTTCGAAAGGTCTCAAACTCATGTTGTGTGTCCAAGCTAACAAGTATCTCCGCAAGGAATACAGAGGCTTCTTGGCTAACATTGTAGTAGCGGAGAAGGAAAAGAAAGGGAAGACAGAAGTGAAAGATGTTCCTGTGGTGCGTTAATTTCCCAATGTGTTTCCTGATGATCTTCCCGGTTTACCGCCAAGTCGTGATATCGACTTTCGTATCGACCTCATTCCTGGAGCAAACCCTGTTGCAAAAGCTCCTTACCGACTCGCTCCATCCGAAATGCGTGAACTCTCGAGTCAACTCCAGGAATTACTTGATAAAGGCTTCATTCGCCCGAGCACCTCTCCAAGGGGCGCGTCAGTCATTTTCGTCAAAGAGAAGGATGGGTCGTTCAGGATGTGCATCGACTATCGGGAATTGAATAAGTTGACCATCAAGAATCGCTATCCCCTGCCTCGCATTGATGATTTGTTTGATCAGCTACAAGGTGCTGTGTGTTTCTCGAAGATCGATCTACGCTCTGGCTATCACCAGCTACGCATTCAAGAGGAAGATATACCCAAAACCGCTTTCCGAACTCATTATGGCCATTATGAATTCGTTGTTATGCCTTTTGGTTTAACCAACGCACTCGCGGTTTTCATGGATCTGATGAATCGCGTGTGTAAACCTTATCTCGACCATTTCGTCATCGTGTTCATCGACGATGTCTTGATCTATTCCAAATTGAAAGCCGAACACGCGCAACATCTATGTTTGGTTCTCGAGCTACTCCAGGGAAATCAACTCTATGCCAAGTTCACCAAGTGTGAATTCTGGCTGGAGGAGGTTCAATTTCTTGGTCACATTGTCAATAGTCAAGGTATTTATGTCGATCCCGCGAAGATTGAAGCAGTTAAGAGTTGGATTACACCTAAGAACCCGTCTGAAGTCCGTTCTTTTCGCGGACTAGCGGGCTATTATCGACGATTTATCGAAGGGTTCTCTAAAATCGCTGTGCCGCTTACCACTCTCACGCATAAAGACATGCCATTTGTTTGGGGAACTGAACAAGAGTATGCTTTCCAAACCCTCAAGCACATGCTTTGCAATGCTCCTGTTCTCACATTACCCGACGGAAACGACGAGTTCATTGTCTATTGTGATGCCTCCAACCTTGGTCTTGGTTGTGTCCTCATGCAACGGGACACGGTCATTGCTTATGCATCTCGTCAGCTCAAAATCCACGAGAAGAACTATACAACCCACGATCTCGAGCTAGGCACAGTTGTTTTTGCGTTAAAGATTTGGCGACACTACCTGTATGGTACCAAGTGTACGATCTTCACCGATCATAGGAGCCTACAACATATCTTTGACCAGAAGGAACTTAATATGCATCAACACCGATGGGTAGAATTTCTCAACGATTACGACTGTGAGATTTGTTATTAGCCTAGCAAAGCAAATGTCGTTGCCGACGCTCTCAGCAGACGGAGTTATTTGCTCAGCATCCGTAATACCCAAGCCCAATACGATCTCGAGACCCTCATCCGCGAAGCTCAGCATGCCTGTTTTAATGAACTCACTCTGAAGAAGGAAAGAATCTATCACGATGGAGCTTAGCTTGTGAATAAGTCGAATGGGATAATCCATTTTCTAGACCGAATTTGGATACCTAAATGGACCAATTTGCGATAGATTTTGATGGACGAAGCCCACAAAACCCGGTACTCTATTCATCCCGGCGCCGACCAAATGTACCAGGATCTTCGCTACAAGTACTGGTGGCCGGGCATGAAAAGGGATATCGCCCTCTACGTTGGAAAGTGCCTGACTTGCTCGAAGGTTAAGGCTGAACACCAAAGACCCTCTGGCTTACTCGAACAACCCCCGATACCTATGTGGAAGTGGGAGAGTATAGCTATGGATTTCATAACGAAACTTCCGCGCACGCCATCAAGTCACGACAGCATCTGGGTTGTCGTTGACCCTTTGACCAAATCTGCTCACTTTTTGCCAATACAGGAAGACTACAAGGTAGAAAGATTAGCCTGAATCTACACCGACGAGATCATTTGTCGACATGGGACGCCTCGCGACATCATCTCTGACCGTGATGCTCGGTTTACCTCGCGACTGTGGGAAACGTTTTAAGCGGCTCTCGGTACTACACTTAACCTAAGTACCGCATTCCACCCTCAAACCGACGGTCAGACTGAAAGAACGATTCGTACTCTTGAAGACATGCTCCGTTCGTGTGTTATAGACTTCGGTGGTAATTGGGATACCTACCTACCGTTAGTCGAATTCTCGTATAACAACAGTTATCATTCCAGCATTCAAATGGCACCATTTGAGGCTTTAAACGGAAGAAAATGTCGATCGCCAATTGTATGGCACGAGATCGGTCACTCGCAATTAACCGGTCCTGAGCTACTGCAAGAAACGACTGACAAAGTCCTCCAAATTAGAGACAGCCTGCTAAAAGCTCGAAGTCATCAGAAAAGTTACGCCGCTAGACGACGCAAGCCCCTTGAATTTGACGTTGGCGACTACGTACTCCTAAAGGTATCACATTGGAAGGGTGTGGTCAGATTCAGCAAGAAAGGGAAACTAGCGCCTCGATATGTTGGACCTTTTAAGATTCTGGAAAGGATCGGAAAAGTCGCCTACAGACTCGAACTACCGGAGGAACTTAGTAATGTCCACCCGACTTTCCATGTGTCAAACCTCCGAAAGTGTCTGGCTGAGCATGATTTAATTGTACCACTCGATGACCTCCAAGTAAACGAAACACTACACTTCGTGGAGAAGCCTGTCGAAATCATGGATCGCCAAACCAAGTAGCTCAGGCGCTCACGCATTCCTATTGTGAAAGTCCGATGGGAAGGCAAACGAGGCGCAGAGTTCACTTGGTAACTCGAAAGCGACATGAAGGTGAAGTACCCGCAGTTGTTTGTTACGGCTTCAGCCTAATTTCGGGATGAAATTCCCTCAACTAGGGAGGCTGTAACACCCCGTGTTTCGGGAGTCAAAGTCAAGATTGAAGTCAAAGGAAGAAAAGATTGCTAATTGCGATCTGTCTCTCCTTGCTTAATTCTTGTTTTGACTTCTTTGACTTGTAATTAGTCTATTTTAGTATCGCTTTAGTTGTATTATGTGGAGTATCTATTAGTAATCGTTATTTATCGCATGTTTAATCGATTTATCGCTTATCGCAATCGCAACTCGAATCACGCATTTTGGATATTGTTATATGCGTGTGTGTGCCTTATGTGTTACTTGTGCATGCTTATTTATGTTATGTGTGGAAATCAATCGAAACGTAATCGAAACTCAATCGCAATCGAATCGCAAACGCTAAACGAATATGAATTAAGGATGCTTGTATGTTGATATAGTAGTTGGGATTAAAAGTAATTTGACTAGGAAATGCTATCGCAACGCTCGTAATCGCAATCGAAACGGCAAAACCCGTCGCACCGAACACTCAAACCAATTGGCTAATCAACCAAGTGACCAGCCGTTTGATCGGGCTGCCGCTCGATCGGCCGGCTATTCGATCAGGCTGCCACCCGATCGACCAGCCACATTCTACCCTTTCCTTTTTGGGAAACCCTATAAATACCCTCATTTCAACATCAAACTTACCATTTCTGGAAACTCTCATCCGACCAGCATTCTTGCTCACCTTTTCTCCGATTTCTCGCTATTCCGGTAAGATCTCATCCTAAATCTTGTACTTCCTTAATCTACACGCACTCCTACACCTTTCTATCTTTTGAATCTTAAGTTTTAACGGTGAAATCACTAGATTTGAGGTGTTCTATGATGATGTCATCGTGGTGTTCTTAAGAACTTCATGTTTTGGCTTCAATCCTTCAAGAACAACTTAGATCTAACCGATTTCCACACAAATAAACGAAGATCTTGCATAGATCTCAACATATTCACGGTGAAAAAGGATTGAAAGATGGTTTCTAACCTTCTTTCAACTCTTTTACACTCAATGCCTAAAAAAGCGATAGAATCGGAGCTTGTTCTAACCTTCTACTCTTGCATGTTGATGTGTTGGATCAAGATCTGGATTCTATCCACGAGATGACCGATTTCGAGTTAAACAAGGAACACCGTCCCGAAAAGTTAACCGGCCGGATTTGGGTGATTCCTGTCCGATCGGGTTACTAAGTTGTGATGAGGTTTTCGTTGTCTAATACGATATCAAATTGTCTCAATAAATAGACAAACTACCAGAATGACCAAGGAAGAAGACGATCAGGTCGACCAGGACGGAGTGTCATCCAATCGGACTGCCGTCCAAACGGACAGCCATCCGAACGACCGGCCACCCAAACGACTTGCACCTTGGCCCCACTTTTAGTTTTCAAATAAAACTTCAAGAGTTTTGGAACACCGAACGGATTGCCGTCCGATCGAGTTACCACCCGATCGACCGACAATCCTACTATGTGATGTTTTGGAACTTCAATACTTCAACAAATTTTCAACATGTTCAATGCACATGTGTTGCCACCTGATCGAACAACCGTCCGATCGAGTGACAACCTGCTGTGAACTTGTTCTCGCTGAAGTGCCCAACCTATCGGACTGTCGCCCGATCGAACGGTCGTTCGATCGATCGACCTGAAAGGTAGAGATACTTCTAAGTTTCAAAATGCTACAACGAAAATGTAACACCTCGGAAATTTACGTCCTATAATGTGTTGACACGTGTCATAGGTTTAAACGTGTGAAAGAATGTTCTTGAAGGACTAAAATTGACAAACAGTGAAACTGTGTAAATAAAAGGGTTCAAAGTGTCAACAATGAATAAATATACTTTGCAATAACCCTACATGATGTTTATAACCTTAAACGAATAAATCATGGATCATACGAAGCGAATTGTGAAAGATAGTGAGAGATTACAAACTACAGGGATTAAATGTGCCAACATGTTTAAGTTATACCTCTGAGTGACCTTTTGACAAACCCGAAGCTTTGTAACGATTAATTATGCTCACTAGAATGTACCACAAAAATTTCATGAAGTTTCGTTATCGTATGAGCAAGTTGTGATAAAATTCGTGTGTGAGGGTTAGAATCGTCAACATTGAAATTTAGGGCTTTTCGGGTGATCACAAAGTTACCCGAGGACTTAACAAAGTGGGTATAAGTCTTAAATCCCCATATGTTAAATAACAAAGCTTCATATGCAAGTTGGGTGGTGAAAACGACCTTTCGGGGGACTAGGGGCCAAAGTGCAAATAGATGAAACATGTGTGACCTGACCAGAAGGGCCTCGCGGCCCGCCTCACACATAACAGAAGGCCACGCGGGCCGCCTGCGACCTGCAGATGCGAAAAAGACAGACAGCTGCCTGTTATGTGTTCTAACCGACTTAAAATGCAAGTTTTCGATTCTATGGGCTTGCTAAACTGGTTTTTAGCATGTAGGACACATGTTGGCACTTTGGTAACATCCCTAGACTTAGTTGTTGATCATCCGTGATGTTTGAAGTTGTTATAAAAAGTCACATTTTCCACATACATGCACATTTCATCTTCTGAGCATTTCCAGAGCATACAAGCAGGTCACAAGCATTCCCCATCATCCATTAGTTGTGTGTAAGTATGTTTAACCCTTCCTAATTCATTTATACTTAGTTTATAGCCTAGAAATCAAACCGTCGTAACTACGGTTTGATTTATCGATAAATAACAATCGGTCCAGAGTTTAGTCGAATCGAAAGTGGTTATAGGTTGGTATTTATATGGGTAATAAACCCCTAAAAGGTCACCCACTGATTCCAATCTTAACCATGTCGTTTGTCGAGTCAAAGGTTGTCCGAAAAAGTCAACAGAAACCTTAATCGCATATTTAATGATACGGAAGGCGTGTAACCTGTTTTATCAGTCATATAACTTGAAAATAAGTATAATAACTTGTCTACACTTGTTTGATTCGACAACTTTATGTTTTGAACCGATTCGGAACCGAGAGACGCAAAAGTTTGACTTTTGCGTTGACCTCAGTTCTGACCCGATTTATATAGGTTTAGACATGCCTTAAGGTTCCATTAGGACCTAGTTATGTGTGTGTATATTCCTCTGCGTTTATACCACTCGAATCCCTAATCGTCCGATATTTCCGTTAATCGCCTAAATATTGACCGTAATGCCCTCATGACCATAAAATGAGATTTTTGGGAATGTGGAAGTGCCATAACCTTAGTTACTGATTATTATGCATGTCCCGAAAATTTCACGTTAATCGGAGGTCTAGATTAGGAGTTATGCTTAATGACGTAATTAAGAACGCTTTTATTAATTAAACGGCGTCATTAGCATAAAACCTATCTAAACCCAAATTTTGACACCAAACATTTTACCCACTGATGTAATATAATATTTTAGGATTTTTGAAGATTTTTAATTATTTTTAAACTGATCATAAGCTTGGATTAGCGCCTTAATTCGGTAAATACCGAATATGCCCTTTTCGGCCATAAAATGAGTTTTACAAGTCTAAATGGTGCCAATCCAATTGCTACTGATTTTAAATAATAAATTAAGTATTTTGAGCCTGTTTATTTGATCAGAAAACTCAGAATCATATTTTAACCCGTACATCGCTTAAAACGACTTTATACGCGTATTTAACGCATAGTTTGGGTTTAAAACTATTTTAATATATAAGACTTATTACCAAAGGTTATAACCTGTTAAAATAAGCTATTTTACTGATCAACTCAGACCCGGATCACAGGTGTCTAATTAAACCCTTTTATAATCTTTAAAATGACCAAAATACCCCTACGGGGCTTATAAAGAGATTAAACTCGTTTTGGGCATCATGGGTGATATCCTACTGATATCACAACTTATTTAGGGCTTGTTAACTTAGGAAACCTGTTTAGGACTATTACGGATACCCGTTACGCTACATGCGCGTTCGGTTCGGTTTATGTAACTAGTTTACATAAATTAGCCGAAACGGGTCAAACCTTATCGGTTTTATCTCAAAATCCAGAATGTATATCATATACCCATATTAAGCAAGTCTTCAAACTTGTCGGGTCTAAATCACATTCTATCCGGTCTTCGCTTAATCGTGCGTACGAACCGTATCTTTAAAACTAACCGGTCTAAGCGTAAGCTTAACTAAAGACCCGTTAGGATTCTAATAGGTTATTATAAACATTCGTTCCAGATTAGGAGAACCAGTAAAAGATACTTGCACTCGCTGATTTTGAACTATACTTACTCAGGTAAATACTTTTAACTTATTTTCCCTATACGGGCTTGGGGTACGGTATATAAAATACCGCTTGGTCCAACATTGAATCTTTAATCGAATAGAGGTTAAATCATTGATATGCTTCGTTTTGAAATGTTTTGTTTGCTTAAAGCCTTTGGGGGGTTAATGACCATGTCCCGGATATCCCTGGCATCATTTTACGAAATGGCCACGACCTCAGCACTCAGGTGTAGGCGTACACCTGTCAGTGTCTCATTATATAAAGTGGTGTGTCCATTGATCTTTAACCCGGTCTACGGATCGGGCTACTGAACGCATAAGAAACATGTAATTCGTTTACAAGTATTATATATTTACATAATTATCCCAAGTTATAAAATATTATTTGTGCCTTGTGCCTTAAATGCATTTTCTTAAACTCTTTTCAAAATGAGTCGGTTGATTGTATTTACCAGTGTAAACTGACGTATTTTCTTAAAAAGGTTAAGTGCAGGTACTACGCGAAATAGGCTGGCTTGTCTCCTAGCATCCACATTAAGTCTCGCCAGCTTGGATGTCAAAAACTGTTGAACATTTGTTTCCTTTTTATTTTGATCTACCTGTGGATTTATATTCGACTAATTGTGATACTTAATATTACAATATCGTTTGGTTGAATTAAATCTATACTTTGCTTCCGCTGTGCATTTAAATATTGTGTTGTTTGACTATCATGTTGCCAACCACGTCACGATACTCCCCTACCGGGCCCACCGGTGACACGTGGAAATTCGGGGTGTGACAGGTTGGTATCAGAGCCAACACTGAGTGAATTAAACACTAACCTTTTGTGTTTAATCTTAGTTACACAATTGCACATTCCTAAATCTTCGAGTCTAGACAAAGAACTTAGGAATAATCCAAATTGTTCAAATTTTTATTTTTATTTAAATTTTGTCCTTTATTTTTCCTTGTTATTACCTTGTGTATTTTAACAGGTACAATAATGCCGCCAAGATTTAGACGAGGTGGTCGAGGAAAGGAGCCAGCTAGCGCCCCTAACGACCATGAGGCAGGGCCTTCATACCGACGAACTTCTTCTACAAGGAATGACGAAACGAGGGAGCTATGGAGGACATATGAAGACTCTGCCAGACGATCTTTTTCGCACGCCTCAACACCTCCATATCATGACTCTTATGGGCCTCAGTCAGAAAACGAACCCCACAACCCACAACATATCTTTGGCGACCCTACTCCTGTTTTTCAGGGTCAGTTTAACCCAGCAGAGTACCTACCAGAGCACGTGGGCTTTAACCCACTAGGACCAGAGGATCACTTTTCGGGTGATCAAGATATGGACGAGGACACAGATCCCGTCGAGGCATCAACCGGATCCTTTAACCATCCTTTCGTAATCTCAGACGGTTCGTCTTTTCACGGAACACCATACCAGGGTCCGGATAGTCACATGGCACGATTCGAACGGTGTGAGTGGTACTATACACCATCTGAACACTCATCACCTCATCAGCAGCCGCCACTGCAGCAGCAAAATCCCTCTGGGGATCCACGTTATGAGGCAGTCACGCCACCGCCTCCACCGCCGCCAGTGCATCTAGAGCCTCCAGAGCCACCAAGACGTAGGAGGACTGGTGCACGGATCTCAGCACGAGAAGTTGACTTTCGTCTCAACACCCCTCAACACTCTAGCGGTAGCCATTACCCGCCTACTCATGAAGTCCCACAGATGGGTGGACCTTCTGTCCCAGTTTCGGAGGTGAATTCAACACCTATTGTACCGCCATCACCGGGTTTTGGCCACCCAATACCTGCTTATACTGCTCCGGCAGCTTACAACCCATATGGACCACCAGCATACCATGGCTATAACTATGCTGATGACCCTTACAACGTAGCATCAAGCTACCAAGCCCATAATAATCCTGAAGGACCATACGGACCCCCTTGGGGAATGGGATACCCAGCTCTGGGGTATCAAGCACCTGTTCAGCCGCCACCACAGTACCAGCCACCACAGGCTCCTCCTCCTGAGCAGGAGGAACTCCGTCGAAGACTGGCCAAAGTGGAGCGAGACTTCCAGAAGGAACGTAGGAAGAATGAAGGATTTATGAGTGGCTTGGCAAACTTGCTTAAGGGAAAGAAGAAACGGGATCGTTAATTCCCAATATATATTGTTGTATTTCCTTGTTTAAATCAAGTCCCTACGTGGACATTTATTTATGTGTGTATGTAGTCCCTGCGTGGACGTCTATCTTAGTACTTAGTCCCTACGTGGACTTGTCTCTAGTAATCCCTGCGTGGACATTTACTTTTGTAGACCGTCCCTGTGAGGACATGTATTATCTGTATAGCTCCTGCGTAGGCATCTATTTCTGTGAAAAGTCCCATTTAGGGCAAAATGTACTACTTTTAGTATTAGTGGAATGTAAGTTTATAAATTTCATCTTTGCTAGTTATGCATAATTAAATTATATATGAAATAAATAAATCAGAATCATTCCTTTTAAAAATCTATCTGCCTAAGCTATTTTAATTAAGGATCTTAAAAGTATAACCTAGCCTACATGTCATTTTAAGACCTGGCCCAGATGGTAAAACTAGTTAAAAAGATTCAAATCCCTGTTAACATCTGAAAACATGTTAACACTCCTGGCAGACATGATTAGTTAAAAACACACGTGTTATTATTATATATGGATCTTTTCAAAGATTCTATACCCAAATAAATGATCTCTGAATCATGGGTTAAATCATTAATAAATATGATAAGTTCTTTTTACCATCCATTGGTAATGGAATGCCTACGGGCCCTTCTCATTTTCATATGAGACAAAAGACAGTATTAGTCTATGACCCTGTCTGATAAAGGTAATGAACTTTGTTCAAACCTTCATGCTTTGATTCTCTGAAATCCTAGCTTATAATCTATATTGTCCCTGTGACTAGGCCTTATGTGCTAATAAATACTGTTATTGTTTTATAATTAGGATAAATTATATTAGAAATCCTAAATAAAGGTGAGTAATAAATTAACCATATATGGTCTATGTTACCACGGTTAATAAAAAAAAAATGGCCATAAAAGAGAATCCTATAATAAACTCACCAATAAATTATTGTCGATATGTTACAGTTTAAGCTACATGGCAGACTCAAATGAGGTCAACAGTCACCCAGGGATAGTGAATGATAATGCCCATGTAAACGTAGCGGGTGCAGAGTTACAAGCTATGATAGATAATGCGGTTAATAGAGCTATGGATAGACAGCACCATGGATCAAGTGGTACCCATACGAGGACCCATTCTGCATCACACACTAGAACACCCTCCAGGACCCACACTGCCCACAACAGTAATTCTCACCACTCCTCGAATCAAAGGAGTAATCCATCCCAAAGAGTCGTACAAAACCAAGAACCTCGTAATAGGGGTTGCACATATAAGTACTTTGTCTCGTGTAAACCCAGAGACTTCAATGGGGAAAAAGGAGCTGTTGATTGCATGACGTGGATGGATGAAATGGATACTGTGGTGGATATTAGTGGTTGCCATAATAGGGACATTGTGAAGTTTGTCTCACAGTCCTTCAAAGGAGAAGCCTTAGCCTGGTGGAGATCTTTGATCCAAGCCACAGGGAAAGTCCCATTATACAACATGACCTGGGAACAGTTCATGGCACTAATCAAAGAAAATTTCTGCCCTCAACATGAGGTTGAGAGAATTGAATCTGACTTCCTGGCGCTGGTCATGAAAAACCTGGACTGTCAGGCCTACCTTACTACTTTCAATACCTTGTCAAGGTTGGTCCCTTATTTGGTGACTCCGGAGCCGAAACGTATAGCTCGTTTTATCGGGGGTTTGGAACCGGAGATCAAAGCAAGTGTAAAGGCCTCCAGACCAACCACTTTTCGGTCAGTAACGGACATATCTTTGTCTTTGACCTCAGATGCTGTCAGGCTGAGGTCACTGAGGAAAACTGATACCGAGAAAAGGAAGCGTGAGGACGACAACTCACAACGTTCAGATAAGAAGCAGAAGGGAAACAATGACTCTAAGAAGGGGTCAGGATTTAAGAAAGATGGTCAGCAGTCGGGTGAAAAACCCAGATGTAAAATTTGCAGAAAGCACCATTTTGGAAAGTGCAGACTTGACTCAAAATCCCAATACCAGCCAAGGCCTTGTGGGATTTGCAAGTCTACGGAGCATAAGACCCTGGAGTGCAAGAAAATAAAGGATGCAACGTGTTATAGTTGCAATGAAAAGGGGCATATCAAATCCAACTGCCCAAAATTTACAAGGAAGAATGAAGAGGGGAAGAAGACCAATGCGAGGGTCTTCAGGATGGATGCTAAGGAAGCCGTCAAGGACGACAATGTGATAACAGGTACCTTTCTCGTAAATGATGTTTATGCAAGAGTGTTATTCGATTCAGGCGCTGATAAGTCGTTTGTAGATAATAAGTTTTGTGAACTGTTGAAATTACCTGTTAAGACTTTAAGTGTGAAGTATGAGGTGGAACTAGCAGATGGCACTTTAGAAACCGCTTCAACCTTATTAGATGGATGTTTCATATCCATTAAGAACCACTCTTTTCCTTTGTCTCTACTTCCTTTAAAACTAGCCGGTTTCGACATAGTTTTGGGTATGGACTGGTTATCACATAACCAGGCCCAGATTATTTGCAATAAGAAGCAAGTGATGATCAAGACTTCGTCTGGCGAATCACTTACTATCCAGGGAGATACCCAGTATGGGCTGCCCGAGAAAATGTCTATACTCAAAGACTCAAAGTGTTTGAAGAAGGGCTGTATCATCTACATGGCACAGGTGATTATTGATAAGCCGAAACCCAAGATTGGAGATATCCCAGTCATTTCTGAATATCCCGAAGTATTTCCTGAAGAACTACCTGGATTGCCACCAGATAGGCAAGTGGAATTCAGAATTGACATTATTCCTGGATCAGCACCAGTTGCAAGGGCGCCTTATAGGTTGGCACCAACAGAGATGAAGGAATTGAGAACGCAGCTAGATGATTTGCTAGACAAAGGTTTCATCAAACCTAGTTCGTCTCCATGGGGAGCACCGGTTTTATTTGTTAAGAAGAAGGATGGATCGATGCGTCTGTGCATCGACTACCGCGAGCTTAATAAGGTTACTATCAAGAATAGGTATCCTTTGCCCAGAATCGACGATCTGTTCGATCAACTTCAAGGGGCGAGTTTCTTTTCAAAGATTGACTTAAGGTCAGGCTATCATCAATTGAAGGTTAGAGATGAAGACGTGCACAAAACAGCATTTAGGACTCGTTATGGTTATTACGAGTTCCTAGTGATGCCTTTTGGGCTCACTAATGCACCAGCCGCGTTCATGGATCTCATGAATCGCGTTTGCAAGCCGCACTTAGACAAATTCGTCATCGTCTTCATCGACGACATTCTCATCTACTCAAAGAACCAAGCTGACCATGAGAAGCATCTTCACTGCATACTGGAACTACTTCATAAAGAGAAGCTCTATGCCAAGTTCTCAAAGTGTGAATTCTGGCTTCGAGCAGTCCAATTTCTTGGACATGTTGTTAGTGAGCGTGGTATCCAAGTAGATCCCGCTAAAGTTGAATCTGTCATGAATTGGCATGAGCCAAAGACGCCTACTGAAATTCGTAGCTTCCTAGGTTTGGCAGGATACTATAGGCGATTCATTGAAAACTTTTCAAGGATTGCTGCACCCCTGACTTCGCTGACACGTAAGAAGATTAAGTTTGACTGGGGTCCTAAGCAGCAGGAATCCTTCGATATTCTGAAACAAAAGTTGAGCAATGCTCCAGTACTGACATTGCCTGATGGAATAGAGGAGTTTGTAGTTTATTGTGATGCATCACACACCGGGATGGGATGTGTGCTTATGCAGAAAGGCAAAGTCATTGCCTATGCTTCACGCCAGTTAAAGGTGCACGAAAAGAATTACACCACCCACGACTTAGAGTTGGGTGCCGTTGTATTCGCGCTAAAACTGTGGAGGCACTACTTATATGGAATTAAATGTGTGATCTACTCCGATCATAAAAGCCTTCAACATCTGTTCAACCAGAAGGACTTGAACATGAGGCAACGCCGTTGGATGGAAACTCTGAATGATTACGATTGTGAAATAAGATACCATCCCGGCAAGGCGAATGTAGTCGCCGATGCCTTGAGTCGGAAGGAGAAGGTGAAACCCATCCGAATCAATGCCAAGAGCATGGAAATAAAGAATAATTTGATAGAAAGGTTGTTAGCTGCACAGAAGGAAGCTGTGTTGGAAGCTAACTATCCTAACGAAAAGCTAGGAGTAACTGAGGAGCAGTTATCTCTTAGTAAGGATGGAATTCTTAGATTGAATGGAAGGATATGGGTTCCAATTTATGGAGGACTCCGAGATGTTATCCTCCAGGAAGCCCACAGCTCTAAATATTCCGTTCATCCTGGAGCTGATAAAATGTACCAGGATCTAAGGGCAAATTATTGGTGGATAGGCTTGAAGAAGTCTGTAGCTACCTATGTAGCTAAATGCTTGACGTGTGCGCAAGTCAAGGCAGAACATCAAAAACCGTCAGGTTTGCTACAACAGCCTGAACTTCCTACTTGGAAGTGGGAAATGGTAACTATGGATTTTATCACCAAGTTACCCAAGACAAGGAAATGAAATGACACCATCTGGGTGATAGTTGACCGACTGACTAAGTCAGCACATTTCCTACCCATTAAGGAGACCTACAGCTCCGATATGTTAGCCCAACTGTACGTTGATAAGATTGTAGCCCTACACGGCATACCTGTAGCTATTATCTCTGACCGGGATACTAGGTACACGTCTCATTTTTGGAAGAGCTTCCAACAATCTTTGGGCACACGTTTGAACTTTAGTACGGCTTACCATCCACAGACAGACGGTCAGAGTGAGCGTAGTATTCAAACGTTGGAAGACATGCTTCGTGCATGTGCGATCGAATTGGGAGGTAGCTGGGATAAGAACCTGCCATTAATCGAATTCTCCTACAACAATAGCTACCATACCAGCATCAAGGCTGCGCCTTTTGAGGCATTATACGGTAGAAAGTGTAGATCACCAGTTTGTTGGGCGGAAGTTGGAGAAGTCCAGTTATCAGGACCAGAGATCGTGTTCGAAACGACGGACAAGATTGTCCAGATTCGTAACAATCTCCAAGCTGCCCGGAATAGGCAGAAGATTTACGCTGATCCAAATCGTAAGGATTTTCACTTCGAAGTAGGTGAAAAAGTCCTACTTAAAGTGTCACCCTGGAAGGGAGTGATGCGATTTGGTAAGAAAGGTAAGCTAAGCCCGAGATACATAGGACCTTTCGAGGTTATCGAACGTGTCGGGTCAGTTGCCTACAAGTTAAACTTACCTGAAGAGCTCAGTAGTATACACAATGTGTTCCACATCTGCAATCTGAAGAAGTGTTTCGCTAACGAATCAGTGGTTATACCCTATACAGATGTGCATATTGATGAGAGCTTGAAATTTGTGGAAAAACCTTTGTCGATCGAAGATCGACAGGTGAGGAAGCTTCGAAGGAAGCATATACCTTTTGTAAAGGTCAAATGGGATGCCCGTAGAGGTCCCGAATTCACGTGGGAGGTTGAATCCACAATGAAAGAAAAATACCCTTACTTATTTCAGTAAATCTCGGGTCGAGATTTATTTTAAGGGGGTGAGGATGTAACACCTCGGAAATTTACGTCCTATAATGTGTTGACACGTGTCATAGGTTTAAACGTGTGAAAGAATGTTCTTGAAGGACTAAAATTGACAAACAGTGAAACTGTGTAAATAAAAGGGTTCAAAGTGTCAACAATGAATAAATATACTTTGCAATAACCCTACATGATGTTTATAACCTTAAACGAATAAATCATGGATCATACGAAGCGAATTGTGAAAGATAGTGAGAGATTACAAACTACATGGATTAAATGTGCCAACATGTTTAAGTTATACCTCTGAGTGACCTTTTGACAAACCCGAAGCTTTGTAACGATTAATTATGCTCACTAGAATGTACCACAAAAATTTCATGAAGTTTCGTTATCGTATGAGCAAGTTGTGATAAAATTCGTGTGTGAGGGTTAGAATCGTCAACATTGAAATTTAGGGCTTTTCGGGTGATCACAAAGTTACCCGAGGACTTAACAAAGTGGGTATAAGTCTTAAATCCCCATATGTTAAATAACAAAGCTTCATATGCAAGTTGGGTGGTGAAAACGACCTTTCGGGGGACTAGGGGACAAAGTGCAAATAGATGAAACATGTGTGACCTGACCAGAAGGGCCTCGCGGCCCGCCTCACACATAACAGAAGGCCACGCGGGCCGCCTGCGACCTGCAGATGCGAAAAAGACAGACAGCTGCCTGTTATGTGTTCTAACCGACTTAAAATGCAAGTTTTCGATTCTATGGGCTTGCTAAACTGGTTTTTAGCATGTAGGACACATGTTGGCACTTTGGTAACATCCCTAGACTTAGTTGTTGATCATCCGTGATGTTTGAAGTTGTTATAAAAAGTCACATTTTCCACATACATGCACATTTCATCTTCTGAGCATTTCCAGAGCATACAAGCAGGTCACAAGCATTCCCCATCATCCATTAGTTGTGTGTAAGTATGTTTAACCCTTCCTAATTCATTTATACTTAGTTTATAGCCTAGAAATCAAACCGTCGTAACTACGGTTTGATTTATCGATAAATAACAATCGGTCCAGAGTTTAGTCGAATCGAAAGTGGTTATAGGTTGGTATTTATATGGGTAATAAACCCCTAAAAGGTCACCCACTGATTCCAATCTTAACCATGTCGTTTGTCGAGTCAAAGGTTGTCCGAAAAAGTCAACAGAAACCTTAATCGCATATTTAATGATACGGAAGGCGTGTAACCTGTTTTATCAGTCATATAACTTGAAAATAAGTATAATAACTTGTCTACACTTGTTTGATTCGACAACTTTATGTTTTGAACCGATTCGGAACCGAGAGACGCAAAAGTTTGACTTTTGCGTTGACCTCAGTTCTGACCCGATTTATATAGGTTTAGACATGCCTTAAGGTTCCATTAGGACCTAGTTATGTGTGTGTATAAGCCTCTGCGTTTATACCACTCGAATCCCTAATCGTCCGATATTTCCGTTAATCGCCTAAATATTGACCGTAATGCCCTCATGACCATAAAATGAGATTTTTGGGAATGTGGAAGTGCCATAACCTTAGTTACTGATTATTATGCATGTCCCGAAAATTTCACGTTAATCGGAGGTCTAGATTAGGAGTTATGCTTAATGACGTAATTAAGAACGCTTTTATTAATTAAACGGCGTCATTAGCATAAAACCTATCTAAACCCAAATTTTGACACCAAACATTTTACCCACTGATGTAATATAATATTTTAGGATTTTTGAAGATTTTTAATTATTTTTAAACTGATCATAAGCTTGGATTAGCGCCTTAATTCGGTAAATACCGAATATGCCCTTTTCGGCCATAAAATGAGTTTTACAAGTCTAAATGGTGCCAATCCAATTGCTACTGATTTTAAATAATAAATTAAGTATTTTGAGCCTGTTTATTTGATCAGAAAACTCAGAATCATATTTTAACCCGTACATCGCTTAAAACGACTTTATACGCGTATTTAACGCATAGTTTGGGTTTAAAACTATTTTAATATATAAGACTTATTACCAAAGGTTATAACCTGTTAAAATAAGCTATTTTACTGATCAACTCAGACCCGGATCACAGGTGTCTAATTAAACCCTTTTATAATCTTTAAAATGACCAAAATACCCCTACGGGGCTTATAAAGAGATTAAACTCGTTTTGGGCATCATGGGTGATATCCTACTGATATCACAACTTATTTAGGGCTTTTTAACTTAGGAAACCTGTTTAGGACTATTACGGATACCCGTTACGCTACATGCGCGTTCGGTTCGGTTTATGTAACTAGTTTACATAAATTAGCCGAAACGGGTCAAACCTTATCGGTTTTATCTCAAAATACAGAATGTATATCATATACCCATATTAAGCAAGTCTTCAAACTTGTCGGGTCTAAATCACATTCTATCCGGTCTTCGCTTAATCGTGCGTACGAACCGTATCTTTAAAACTAACCGGTCTAAGCGTAAGCTTAACTAAAGACCCGTTAGGATTCTAATAGGTTATTATAAACCTTCGTTCCAGATTAGGAGAACCAGTAAAAGATACTTGCACTCGCTGATTTTGAACTATACTTACTCAGGTAAATACTTTTAACTTATTTTCCCTATACGGGCTTGGGGTACGGTATATAAAATACCGCTTGGTCCAGCATTGAATCTTTAATCGAATAGAGGTTAAATCATTGATATGCTTCGTTTTGAAATGTTTTGTTTGCTTAAAGCCTTTGGGGGGTTAATGACCATGTCCCGGATATCCCTGGCATCATTTTACGAAATGGCCACGACCTCAGCACTCAGGTGTAGGCGTACACCTGTCAGTGTCTCATTATATAAAGTGGTGTGTCCATTGATCTTTAACCCGGTCTACGGATCGGGCTACTAAACGCATAAGAAACATGTAATTCGTTTACAAGTATTATATATTTACATAATTATCCCAAGTTATAAAATATTATTTGTGCCTTGTGCCTTAAATGCATTTTCTTAAACTCTTTTCAAAATGAGTCGGTTGATTGTATTTACCAGTGTAAACTGACGTATTTTCTTAAAAAGGTTAAGTGCAGGTACTACGCGAAATAGGCTGGCTTGTCTCCTAGCATCCACATTAAGTCTCGCCAGCTTGGATGTCAAAAACTGTTGAACATTTGTTTCCTTTTTATTTTGATCTACCTGTGGATTTATATTCGACTAATTGTGATACTTAATATTAAAATATCGTTTGGTTGAATTAAATCTATACTTTGCTTCCGCTGTGCATTTAAATATTGTGTTGTTTGACTATCATGTTGCCAACCACGTCACGATACTCCCCTACCGGGCCCACCGGTGACACGTGGAAATTCGGGGTGTGACAGAAAACTTCAAAAGTCAAGCCATCATACACAAACACATCCATCCCAAACGAGGTAACAGTCCACTCGAACAGTCACCCGATCGGACGACCGTCCGAACGAACTGTCACCCGAACGACTGCCCATCCGATCGGACTACCATCCGATCGGACTACTGTTCGACTCACTGACACCTTGTTCCTTTTTACGCGCCGACTTTCGCTTATGTTATCGATAACTGTTCAGGTTATTATCCGCTCTAAGCGCTCCATTCAATCCATCAATTCAATCGTTGTGAGTATACTCGATCCCTTTTTGCTTTACACACTTTTGGATGTTACATACGTTATTTATACTAAATCACATTGAACACACTACGCAATACTTGAACGCTAACCGTTACCTCATGTTATACGTGACTTAATGAATGCTTGTTTGTTATGTTTACACATGGAATGCTGTCTACCTGCCTTAGCAACGGTAGTACTATTTGTTTGGACTCAGTTCACTCAGGGGTTGTCAAGGACAATTAATTACATGGGTCACGGGGGTGATCATGCAATACGAACTGCCTTGGGCAGTCAACTCGCAGTCATTGGTATTGATAGGTTCATGTCGATAACTAACATGCCTCATTTTACACTGTGTACGTGTTGGTTATGCATAACGATTTCGAACTCTATATGCTATTATCAAACTTGTATGCTCACCTTTACACTATGTGTATTGACTTTTACTTTAACGTATGTGACAGGTGCTTAGGATGCTTAATTGCTTTGCTTGCTGTGAAATCGAGGCTAGGAAAGGTCTAGAAACCAATAAACAATTGTCTGAGTTTGAAATCTGAGTTGTCGGAACAGAAAAATTTGACTAGATTTTGTCTGTAATAATTATGTTATCTTTTAAGACATGGTATGGGACATGTTGTTTAATTAATTGGTAATGATAGTTGTTATGGAAACTTTTGGACAATCTGTTTCACTCAGTGTCATGCCCCGATGTTTCCGCCATCGGTTGGGGTATGACACAACCCACAACCAACACTCACCCCATGACCACCCGTTCAAAAGCCAAAATTCTACATACCTCCACTACCATCTCTCCGGTTCCTAATACCTACGCAAAAGCCTTTGCCGACCCTCACTGGTTGCATGCCATGCAAACCGAATTTAGTGTGTTACAGGAAAACGAAACATGGGAACTCGTTCCCCGTCCTCATGATCGTCCAGTTATCAGGTGTATGTGGCTTTTCAGACATAAATTTAAATCGGACGGTTCCCTTGAACGTTACAAAGCACGGTTGGTCGTAAATGGTAAATCGCAGACTGTTGGTATAGACTGTGAAGATACTTTTAGCCCGGTTGTTAAACCGGCAACTATTAGGACGGTACTTTCCATTGCTGTCTCTCGTTCTTGGCCCATTCATCAGTTGGATGTCAAGAACACCTTTTTACATGGCCATTTGAATGAGAGAGTCTTTATGCATCAACCGCCTGTGTTTGTTGATAGGCGGTATCCTAACTATGTTTGCAGATTGAAGAAGTCCCTTTATGGACTTAAACAGGCACCGAGGGCATGGTATATGCGGTTTGCAAATTTTCTTCTAGCTCATGGGTTTCGTAGTAGTACATGCGATAATTCGCTTTTCATTTACAAAGACGGGGATAAAACATGCTACTTGCTTTTGTATGTGGACGACATTGTTCTTACGACATCCTCTACCTCGTTGCTCAATCATATTATTTTAACACTTTCCCGGGAATTTGCTATGACAGACCTGGGTCATCTCCATCATTTTTTGGGCATCAAGGTTACTCGGGATGATAAAGGTTTATTTTTAGATCAGGCTCAGTACGCCAAAGATATTATCTCGCGCGCTCACATGACGGAGTGTAAACCATGCGCTACACCGGTTGAATTTTCGTCAAAACTAAGTGCGTCTGATGGTCCATTATTTCATGATCCTACGTTGTATCGTAGCCTTGCCGGTGCTCTTCAGTACCTTACTTTTACTCGCCCAGATATCTCTTATGCGGTTCAACAAGTCTGTCTTTTTATGCATGAACCACGGGATCCCCATTATGCTTGCTTGAAACGCATCCTCCGATACTTACAGGGGACAATTACTTATGGGATTCGACTAACCAAGTCTACTTCGCATTCTTTGGTCGCGTATTCTGATGCAGACTGGGGCGGGTGTCCTGACTCTCGATGATCTACAAGTGGGTACTGTGTGTTTCTTGGTGATAATTTAATTTAGATTCCATGATTAAATTTATAATTAAAGGTTAATTAGGAAATCGTTTCTTTTCAAGCATCATTAGCCTCTCATAAGTCATAACAAAGTCAAAGTGAACATGTTTAATTCTATAACCATCCTCTCATCTACGCTTAATATGTCCAAAACGTGTTGTTAGTATTTGAGGCGAGACACTAGTTATAACCTAGTATATGTCATGTGGACAGAACCATGTGAGGTTTGCCTGTGGTGTCACACACGTACGACCGATTACTCATCCCACTTCTATAACATATAAGCCCACATGGGATTTGGCTCAAACTGATTATATATATAAGTATTTACTTTCTTCTTCTTCCATTGGGTGTGCACTTTGCACCCAACATTTAACACATAGTATGAGGAAGGTTTTAACTAGTGAATGTTGAGCCAATTTTGCCACATCATCGAATAGTTTATCAAAAGATCAAGTCCTTTTCATGTATAGAATATAGTTGACCAAATCCCCATTGATATTGTCAAAGAGACACAAGTTGCTTGTTGTTTTAATGTACTATATATATGATGCAATTAGATGTCTCTTGGCTTATTTCTCAATGGATGATTTGAGAAATGGATATCTTTAAAAACTTCTTCCAACTTTGAAGATCATCAACACAAGATATGAGGTCTTTCTGCTCAACTCACCATGAAAAGAACCTAATGATCCCACAATCGCGAGCCAGTGGCATGTTCGAGAGTACTCAACCGATTTCCACAAGACAAAAGCTGCAAACCATGTCTACATGAAGCACCATAGCTTATGATGCAACCATTGAACAATCTATTGCTGATCTCAAGATAAAAGATGGGTATATCTTTAAAGAGACTGTGGCCGCCGCTTTACCCAACTAGCTACGAGCATGAGGATACGTACAAGCTTCACGTATAGTTGATGACGTGGCACCACACTCGAGAATATATCTGTTCTAGAAACTAACACTAGAGTATAAGATAGAAACGGAGAGCATGGTCAAAGGCGCAACCTATGGGGACCTCGTATTTGTGGTGTGACAAACCGTCGTTACTTCTTTGCCTCTAGTAGTTTTTTTTAACGGCTTATTTTACTCTCACCAGGAAAGGCAAATCCTTATCCAACTTAATACTGCTAGGCCAAATGTCCTTTGGTAGTTAACTTTTTATAACATTAGTCAACATGTTTCTTTTTTCTAACATCATATGAACTGGGATATAAGTGCCACATGTGCACAGAGATTTTATGAACTGGGATATAGATGCATCATGTGAGGTAGACAAACTTTTTCAAAGAAGTCCATATTTGATGCATTAGGGATCAATTTGTTTGCTGTTCTACATGAACTTGCAGATACAGAGGTAAGAAGCTAACTTTCTTGAACTAATATGATGATTAATGCTTTAATCAAGTTCTAAAATTTTAACAAAACATGTGAGGTGTTGTCATGAAAAACTAATACCATGAAGTCATGAACTAAGATTCTCTGTATAAAGATCCAAACATGTCAGTTACAAACAGCAAGAATCCAAACACAAGTCACACTATGTGTACTTCCCAGTTCCCACCCCTAACTAATCCATAATAACTATAAAGTTAACAAGAAAAAGACCAAATAGCACGCCTTACAATCATGACCCGTTCTTCAAGAAATTGGTTAAACTCGGATAATTTGTGTTCGCTAAACGGGTTAATCTCGATCTGCTATTATACAACGGGTCAAAATGGTTCACAAATCAGTTTTGCCGAAGAAAACAAACTGTTCTAATACAAACATCAACACGCTAAACATTAACATTTCATTGGTCTAAATATTCATTACAGAGCTTACCCAGATACTGATTCATCGCTTGCTTTACAATGTGAGTCAACAATATGTCATTTTTTCGTGATGACCAAGTTGATCCCATACGCTTTTTATGTATCATCACCTTCTCTTGCAGTTTAGTATATAATCAAACTGACCAAAAAGGATACCTACAGATTAATTACATGACATGTGGTCTCTGGGCCCCACAAGATTCGACCCCGCATTAGGATTCTAAATTCTTTAAGTTATGCTTTTTTTCGTGAAGCCAAAATTCGTGTTCTTTTTTCAGGGTTCGGCTTTCAGATGGCCTGGAGGTGTCGATCCTGTGTAAAGAGATCGATGAAATATATTATGCTATAATAGGATTATACACACCTATACATACATAGATATGAATACAGGGGGAGGATAAATTGAACTCGCTCTAGTTGACGAAACTGTGGAAACTCATTGAAAAACAGTTTGTAATGAAAAATTTTACACATGTAATATACATGTTTTTAAGCGTTTTGAGCAAAAAAAACACAAAAAGCGCCGAGTGGTTTAAAAAAAAACAAAATGCATATGTTACATATGTAACATCATATTTAAATAAACAGCAGGTATGTTTACATACGTAACAACAAAAGTTAATTTATTTTTCTATTAAAGAAGTACTCGGCGCTTTTTTATAATTCCCCTATGAATACATACTGTACACACACATACATATGTGTATGTGTGTGTGTATATTCAGTTGTAAGTACCTAAATTTTGGCTGCTGATGGGAGTACTAGGATGTAATCCCATCTGGACAATGTTGTGAAGCTCATCATCCCATGTACTAGGTACCTGTCTTTGAAAAATACGTAAAAACCAATAAAAATAATAGTGCGATTTAAATAAACAATTTATTAAAATAAACAGCAAATTACCTGTGAAGCAGGATCTTTAAATCCTCCACTGATAGACATCAAATGGGAATTAACCGTTCTTCTTCCCGCATCTGAACTTCTTCCAACACCAGAAATCCCGCCTTGCATAATCGCCATTTGTGATTGATTAAGAGCATACGGCATTGCCATGTTAGTACCAAGCGAGCCAGAAGGTCCCAAGCGTGATTCCATCGCCTAATTAATATAAAGTTATAAACGCCAGTTAGGATAATCATTTAAGATTGTTTTATAAGGAAAATGCTACTAATGTTTTGTTGAAATATATCTTACGTCTTTTGCCATGAGTCCTTCAAGGTTAAAATCCATTCGAGGATTAACGGTAGCAAGTTTCATCGATAAAAACTGCAGAAATTAAAGTTCAATCTCACACTGCTTTCGAAAAATAGAAATTAAAAAGATATTATTTTCGGTCATCATAGTATCATACCTCGACCTGTCGTTGTAGTGACTGTACATAGTTAATGATTTCATCCAGCATAACCGCTTTGCCGGTGACCTTAAAAGTTCAAACACATTCAACATTAGGTGATATTAGAACTTCTGTTTGGTACAAATTCAAGATTCTGGTGGCAAACTTGTAAATAATTTTAATAACTAACCTTGCTACATCCAGGGACAAGATCTTGTAGAAATTTCATTCTTTCACTAATCTTCTCCCTTCTCACCTATTTTATGACATTTTAATCCATTTGTATCATCTACTGTCTGTATTCTTATGGGGAGTGACATATACAAGATAATAAACGACTGAATACGACAATCGGGATATATTTAAGGAAGAGCTTACTCTTTCTGCAAGACTATGACTATTGGTAGCTTGACCTCTTCGCGCCCGAACATGAATGTATTCTTCCTTCTGTGCATCGGATGAAGGAGATACCTGCTTACCATGTTTCCCACTTGATTTATTAGCAAGTGAACTCGGGTTATTTTCACCCTTCGGTTGACATTCGCTGTTGTTCTTTGTGACTTCACTAGGCGTTTGTGGTGATCGTTTGACTTGATTGTACTCGGTATCCTATCATTTATAAATGATAGTCAACAAAAGTCAAAGATCAAGATTAATTAGTGTCTTTGTTCAAGATATTTGGTAATTAAGAGATACCTGATCACTTCTTCTTTTCTTTGAACCAAGTCCCTCATTAGAATTCTCATCACCACCGCCACTAAATTCCGCTTCACCGGCCAAAGTATTGCCGGAAAAACTCGAACCACCTTGTTTAGCTTGACGTCCGTCATCGGTCAAACAGTCAACAGGCAGGGGCGTCTCTTTAGACCCATCACCAGAAGGCGATTTGAACCCGTTCCCTACAAACCCCTCCTGCGGTTGCACTTGTGGTCTATTACGATACCGGTTCAAACCCGATTCATGTACATTGCCAAAAGGGTTTATCACATTTTCAAAACTACCTCCACTAAACGATGACAACCTAGCCGCCCGCTCAATGAACCCCGAATCGGTTGGAAACTGAGATAACCCGTGCGGAAGCACCGCGGAACCACCCGGTGGGAAGAACATACCACCGCGTTTAACCGCGGAATCCGTCGGCCCCCAACACGTGTTGAGATTTCTTGTTGGGGCAAAAAGATTTCCTTTGTAAAACCCTAGTGAGGAAGATGAAGTGGTGGCAGTGTTTAGCATATTCATGTCACAAAAAGCACCTAAATTTTGTGAATTTGTGGGATGATGATCCCATATGGTGGGAGCAGTATGGTCAAAGGAGTCAACCACTGGATTGTAATGCATTTGTTCATCATCTCTATTTCCCCCATCAATTTCACCCTCACCACCCATCTCACAAAAATTAGAAAAAAAAAACCCTAATTTCAATTTCAAAACCCTAAGATCAAGAAAACAAACCCACAACAATTAAAGCCTCAGATCAAAAAACCAACTTGAAAGAAGCTTAAAAGAAGCTAAAGAACCACCTGTACCATGATAAAGTTAAGGTCTTGGAACAAATAAGGATGGCCCAAACATCAAACTTATGACACTGAACAAGAAAAGGTCAAAATGAATCAAATCCCCAAACTTACACAAACATATGTCACACCCCCAATGACAAGAAAACTCATCAAAGAGATCAGAAAAAGTGTTCAGGGAGCAGTTAATTTAAACACAGATGAAAAAGAAGATGTTTACAGTATCATAAATAAGCCCTTTCTTCATAACATAATTCATTCTGACCAAACCCTAATTGGAGAAAAAGATACCCATTTCAGAGAATCTGAACCAACTTTTGGTACTCTCTTCTGCAGAGTTCAAGAACCCCAGAAAAAAAATCATAAAAGCAAGAATCTTTTTCTTGAATTTGGTTCAAGAAACCTCTTTTCTTGATGAAATATTCAACCCCACAAGAAAAAGAAACATACCCACAAAATATTTTGAGTTTATTTGGATATTAGTGTGTGATTTGTGGTGTAAATGTGTGATTTTGAGGGAAAGTGAAATGGGTTTTGAAGGAAAACTGAAAGAGAAGCTTGTCAATGGCATAGGTCCTGCATTTATGCCCACGCCTGCATGAAAAACAGAGCTCTTGATGATTAACCACCGCCACTGCTGTTGTTAAACTATTGTGGTGAATCTTTTCCCCAGAATTATTATTATTTTTAAATTTAGATGGGTGATTAGAGTGGGTTGTACTTTGTGGAGTAAGGGTTGTACTTTGGTGTTGAATCTGATATGGAAATGGAGTGAATTATCCGCGAATGTCGGGATAATTATCCGCGAATGGGGTGAATTATCCGCGAAGTTGTATTTTTTTTTAAATGGGGTGAATTATCCGCGAATGTCGGGAGGTCTAGCATACGTTGTTTTAATCGGGTCCGCGCCAGAGATTCCTCTTGCACAATCTCAATGAGAAACCTCTATCACCTGAATTTGAACTTAAGACCTAGAGGGAAAACTTACCCACGTCATAAGTGAAACTTAAATACCCGTATCATTGAAGCTGTATGTATACTTGATGTATATGGCTTTATGTGTTGCGCCACTTTCTGTACTATAAGGATATTGTGTGGTTTTATGTGTGTTTATTCTTTCAAGATCAACAAATAATGTTTTGACTAAATTATATGGAGGTACACTCGTATCTTTTGTATAGATAAATGACTTTTTATTCAAACGAGGTGAAGTAATATGTATTTTTAATTTTTATCATAAACAAAAAATCTTTATTTAAACAAAGAATCTTATATTATAAGGTGAGCATTCACATTCTATCCATCAAAATATGTGAAGGGGAGTTTTTATATTATAAAGGGTATAAAAAGTGGTTGTGAGTGGAGGAGAGAGAAAATGTTACTGTTCATCTGTATATTTGGGGGGACACTGTTCACCCAGTATAATTTTTTTAATATATATTGAAAGTGGTTGTGAGTGAAGGAGAGAGAAAAATGTGATGATAATATTATTTAATTGAAAAGGAGAGAGAAAAAGTATTTGTTTTTAGTGGAAATATATTGATATAGGAGTTGTTTTTTAGTGGAATGTATGTATAATTTGATGGTTTGAATGGGGCTGTTTGGTAGCCTACCATTTAGATGCTACCTTTTAATGGTTTAAAACCTCTGAATGAATAAGAGGTAACCTCAAGTCTGAATGGTTAAGAGGTAACATCTGAATAGTAAATCATCACATGTCACATTCTTCTACCTTCTCATTGGTAAAATTCTTAATGGTTCCATTAAGAGGTAGCCTCTTAATGACCATTCAGAGGCTACCAAACAGCCCCTAAGTGTTACGTGCCAGTCATCTCAACAAGAGGGTAAGGTAAAAAAAACACGGGTCGGAGGGGTGTGAAAGTGACTTTTTTTATAAAAAAAATTAAATTAAACAAGAATCAATTAAACCCAACTCAAACAACAATCAATAGCATCCTGCCACGTCAACCACCAACATCTCCTCCACATTGGTGGAAACCTCCACGCTCACACCACCACGCCACCCCACGGACCAGTGTGCCCGGCATGGAGGGGCTTCCACGCCCATGTTCACACAACCATATCAAATGGTCTTAGACTACAGGTTTTTTATGGTGCGTAAGGATAAGGGACAAAGCCCTGTTACATAGGTGTTAGACTTTGATAGTTTTGTCTTCCAAAGAACAAAAATCATGGGATGGTGGTAAGGGCATGGAGGCTTGTTATTTTTTAATTAAATCGTTTTTTATTCTGATTCTTTAAAAAAAGATTTATATTAATTAAAACAGAGGTAATTTACATTTTTCATCATTTATATTTGTACCGGATTGCAACAGATAGCCTTTAACTTTAATAATTACAGTCACAATCCTTTATTTGCAAAACCCATTACACTCTACGTCCTTTAACACTAACCAGATTAAAATTTTCAGTTAAGTTTATTCACTTAAGGATATTTTGGTCAATTCATGCTTTTATTCTTCATGATGAATCCTCATCAATTTCCACTGGCACACGTAACGCAACGGTATCGACTCTTCTCGCTATCGTTGAAACCCAACTTCAAAACTAAGTAATAACCAAGCGATTATACAACTAGTAAGCAAATTCAACACCTCTGTTATGCGTCGAATTTTATTTCTAAACCCCTAATTTCTATTTTCCCCACCGAATAAAGATTTTACTGAATCAACGGATCAAGATCTGACTATCGCATATATGGAGGCTTAGATGAGGGCAATCTCATCATCATCACCCATATCCACACTAAAATCATCATCATAGTCAGATTGTCAGCATCATTGAGTCAACACAAAAGTTTTAAACTGTGAAACTCAGAACAAAATAAAGCATCGCGCAGTGTAAAGTCGTCGTCGCCATAAACGGCCAGAGCCGCAAGCAATGGCGCAACAACACCCTTCACTCAGTGGTGCCCAAACACAAAGGTAAATATGTCTGCAAAATAGAACCCCAAAAGTTCCAACAAACAACACAACAACAAAGTGTAAATCACTGCCACCAGAGCCGCCGGCAACGCCGGGACAACACCCATCGTTGCCAAATAATACAGTCTTACTGAGATGATGGTGGTGGTAATGGAGAAAAACTAGACAGAAATAGGGAATTGAGAGAGAGAAATAGGAGATAGTTATGTGAGAGAGAAGAGAGTCAAAGGGGAAGAATCATGGCGTGAAAGGACATAAATGCCCTTATATGGGGTCCATGTGACATCATTTAACGTTTAAAATTAACTAGGTTAGTGTCAAAGGACCTAGGGTGTAATAGTTTTACCAAATTAAGGATTGTGACTGTAATTATTGAAGTTAAAGGCTATCCATTGCAATCAGGTACAAACATAAAGAACGAAAAGTGTAATTTACCCTAAAAACAGTAAAGACAATAACATTTCTAATAAAAAATTACATAAAAATAAAAAAATTACATAAATAAAAAGAAAACCGAAATACATAATCTAATTATCATCCTTGTCATCGTCGTTGTACCGTTGAAGATGCTAAATGTGTTCAACCAAATCCGCTCGAAAGTTGTTATGTGTCGGTTTGTTAAAAATTTCGTGTCGATTTACTTGTTTCGTTTCTTCACCGGTGTCTACAATATTTAGTTGTGTATCTTGTTCGTAGTATTCGCAAATTGCGTGTCATTCATCCTCCACAATCATGTTGCGTTTTCTTAAGAAATGAGGAATTTTATGGTGATAGAAGTTGTTTGTGTGGAGATATAGGTTAACAGGTTGATAAAAGACTGTTTATATATTAAAGAAATGAATTAACTTCTATTTGCTCCCTGTGGTTTGATCATTTTAACGGTTTTGCCTCAATCCTTTAAAAATAGCCATTTTACTCCTTGATGTTTCGATTTTGTCGCCAGTTGCTCCACAGCTCTACCTCAGTTAATTTTTTTTAAAAGTAAGGGTATTTCGGTCATTATATATATATATATATATATATATATATAGGTAAAGGATCCTGTAAAAAGTGCCTAAAGTGTGAGAAGGGTAAGAAATAATGTGGTGATGACAAGTGTCCTATATCTAAATTAATTCAAAAGGGTGAATTAGTAATTTTCTATTTTCTTTCAATTAATTGATTTAAAGATAACTGCCCAAAATAACTTCCACCCTTTATTATAGGAATTCGATTTTAGGAATTAATCTACGAATGTGTGTAGTGTTATATAATTCTGTAGTGCAACAACCATTCAGAACTGCATAGTGTTATATATTTTTTATATAGTGTTATATAGTGTTACTTGGTGTTATATGGTGTTATAATAGTGTTACATGGTGTTATATAGTGTTCTTTGGTTATATAGTGTTATATGATGGATGCATAGTTTTATATAGTGTTATATTTTTCTGGTAGCATGCCTATGATGGATGTATAGTGTTATATATTGTTATATAGTGTTATATGATAGATGTATAGTGTTATATGATGGATGTATAGTGTTATACGTTTCTTTGCAGCAGTTACATACTTTTCTATTTTTAGAATTTAGGATCGAGATAATTTAGCAATTAAATTTGAATAGCTAGTTTTTAGGAGATTGATGGCGGTTACCATATTTGAAACATTGGAAAAGACACTATTGCCCTTCAATTTTACATAAGGTCCTTCTAATTAAAACACAATTTACATTTTATACCCTATTGATCTCAACCATTAGATCAAATATCCAATGGTTTAAAACACTTCTTACCCTTCTCACATTTTAGACACTTTTTACCATATCCCTACCCTATATATATATATATATATATATATATGTATTCAATTTTATAATTACTTAAATCTATTTTGTCTTTTATTGATATTAAAAATAAAAATATAAAATTTTAATTATAATATATATCACTTTTATTAATATATACATATATGAGTACAAAAACCTACCATCATCATCCCTAACTTTCTCCCTCTTCTAATCGGCCACCACCACCACCATCCGGCCGTCGCCACCTGCCATCAACACAGTCCGCCACCACTATCCTCCACCACTAAACTTCCCAACCAATCTCTCTCTCTCTCCATCCCTTCTCCACCATCACCCATCAACTACCTCCGCCCCCATCACCACCCTACCACTAAACTTAATGTTAAACTCTTTTCATCTACCAAAACTAACCCTAGAATCAAACACCAACTTTTATCATCACAATCCACAAATTTAAAAAAGAAAACACAAGAACAAGGAGAGAGAGACGAATTACAGTGCTTTTCTTGCTTAGAATCAAAAATCAAACCCCAACTTTTATGTAACACCTCGTAAAATCGTGTCCAATGATGTGAAGACACGTGTCCTAAACCCTAAATATGTAAAACGTTGACTTTGAAAGACTAAAGTTAATAAACAAGGAAAAGATGTATCCGGAGGGACTAAAAGTATCAACATGTTAATTCTTGCCTCAGAATGACCTTTTAACAAACATGGGATTCGTAATGATCAATCATACTCTTGGGAATGCTTTATATTAGTTATGAAAGGTTTTGATATCGTTACATGATAAAATGTGCAAGATTTCAAGAAGAAAGGTTAAAAGCGTCAACATGTTCAATTTAACCTCTGAGTGACCTTTTAACGAAACCCGAAGCCTAACGATGTTTGGTTATACTTACAAGAACACTTACAAATTAACTAGGAAGGCCAAAGGTGCCAATTATGAAAGATATATTGAATTTAAAGGTTTAGGGGCCAATATTATCAAGTTTAAAACTTGATGGCTGAGACATAGAGGGGTCGCGTTGCGCGACACCTCCCCCCTCCTACTGTCGCGTGACACGATGGGTACATCTGGGGAGAATGTTATTGGCAGCTGCAAGTTCATTCCTTGTTGCCCACACATACCACCCTATACACTCACAACTCGAAACATGGAGCTCTTTGATGGTTTTAACAATCAAATAGGACACGTGTGAAGATCATAACACCTCCCTAACACCTGGCTTCATCCTAGGATCTCTTGAATTAGTATAAATATGACCTTGGGTGTCTTCATTTCTTGCACCATTCACTATTTCTTCTCTTCTCACTTGTTAAGCTTTCTTGGAGGTTCCTGATAAAAAAGGAGACTCCCCATAGTTCAATATTCGAGCTAGGACCTGTTGTAAGTGTCCTTAGCCACTCTAGTTTGGTTTTTATGCATTTAAAAGCCGAAAGTCAAAGTTACCGCTAAACTGCTTTGACTTTTGGTTTAGACCTAAACGGTTTAGCCATTGTTCGAGGCGAATATGGCTACGTGATCGTAATTAGGTAGGTGTTAATCCCTCAAAAGGGCACATCCTAATTACCACGTTTACTTAGTTAATTGTCGGGTCAAAGTAATTAAAATAAAAAGTCAAACGGGTCAGTTTTTAAATATATTCAAAACTGGTAATGTAGAAGTTATAAAACATGTTCTATCACTCGAATAACTTGGTAAACATTATTAGAAGATGTCTAAACATGTTCAACCCGACGATTTTGAGTTTAAACTCGGTTTGCAACCGAAAGTCGCAAAAGCTTGACTTTTGCTTTGACTTTCAGTTCTGACCCGAATTAGCTTAATTCCTTTATTCATTAAGGTTCCTTTGTGACCATATTATGTTGTAGCATAACCCTCTGAGGTTATATTACAAGGTCACATAGTAATCTGAGTTAATATGCATGTTTCCGTTATTATGCTATATGTTGACTAGTATGCCCTTTTGCCTAAGAAAAAGGTTTTTATTATAAATGAACATGCAAATGAACTAAGTACTAATTAGTAAACATATTTAGAATGTTTTGACACTTACATTCTGGTTATAAACTGAAGTTATGCAATTAATCGAAAATTATGCTTTTATAAGGACTAAAATGCCATTTAGCATACAAATCAAGTTTTAAACATAATTTTGACATCAAAATTTTTACCTACTGTCGTGATATCATATTTAGGATTTATTGGGATGTTGGGTCAGGTTATATACTGACCTTAACCTTGAGTTCATGTACAAAGCTTGCAAATGACGATAATACCCTTTTCGCAATTGAAATGAGTTTTAAATATAATAAACATGCAAAACCTTTTTGCTACTGATATGTTATGAAAAATAAAATATTTTGACTATTCAAAGCTGGTCAAAATCTCAGAATCACTTGAACTTCGAAATTGTCGTCATTTATCGATTTTTACGCTAAATAAGTGCATAGTATGGTTTAAACCATATTGGCACCCAAGACTTATTAGCTACTGACTTTAAAAACTGTTTTAAATATTTTTACAGTAGGTCTAAGTCATGAACTTAGAATCCCAAATAAGTCATTAAAACTATGTGTGAAATGACTAAAATGCCCATACAGAGCTTAGTTTGGCCATAAACCATAAACCACACATATAACTGATATCCTGCTGATTTAATATCATAAATTAAATATTTTTACAGAATGTTTATGACCAGAACTTCAGTTTATATACAAACCCCTTTTTATAAAACCTTAAAATGACCAAAATACCCTTATGAGGCTTAATTCGATTTTAAAACCTTTATGGGCATACATGTTGATATCCTACTGATGTCACAACATATTTTAAGCATAATAACATATGAAACTTGTATATGACTCATCTGGTTACCCGTTTATGCTTATACGCTTCCGGTTCGGTTTATGTAACTAGTTTGGATAAATTAACCGAAACGGGTTTAACCTTATCATTTAAACCTCAAAATCCAGAATGTATTTAGTTTACCCGTATTATACAAGTTTCCATACTTGTTGGGTCTAAATTACATTCCATTCTGGTCACCGCTTAATCTAGCGTTTCGTACCGTAAATCGTTCTTTAAGCTAACTGGTCTAAGTCCTCGACTTAAATAATACCCGTTAGTATTCTAATAGGTTAATATTACCTTCATTCTAGACTAGGGAACCCCAGTAGAAGATACCTTCACAAAGTCTTAGTAAATATACGGCTAAGTAGAAATTCTTGCATTTAAAACTCAGGTAAATACTTTTAACTTATTTTCCCTTATACGGGCTTGGGATACGGTAAATTATTACCTCTTAGTCAGGTATGGGATCATTTGGTCGGATTGTGATTAATAAATCCGCATAACCCGTTTTAATCCGTTTTGTTTGATAACATAAATAATAGGGGGTTAACGACCGTGTCCTGGATATCCTTGGCTTATTTAAGTTACTAATGGCCACGACTTATGCACGGGGTGTAGGCATACACCCGGCAGATGCAAATACTAAAATATAAATATTACCCACAAGTTGGGGATAACTCCTTTGTGAGTTTTATAAGTGGTGTGTCGGTTAATCATGTACCGGTTTCTAAACCGGGCCCCATATGTATGACAAACATGTAAATCTGTATACAAGATTATAAATGTAATTATCCCAAGTTATAAAAGATTTTTAGTGCTATGTGCATCTAAACCAATTTTCATAAACGTTTTTAAAAGAGTCAGTTAATTGTATTTACCAGTGTAAACTGACGTATTTTCAAAAGACTAAGTGACAGGTACCTCGCGTAATAGGCTGGAGCTACTTGCCATTTTAATAATAGGATCTTGCAAATCCCTAGATGCCTTAAAGTCTGTTGAACTTCGTTTTATATTTTATTTAAGATCCGCCTATGGATCCTTTTTACAACCGTCTGTATATTCTTTTATTCGTACTTTGAACATTTGGGTTGTAATAGTAATTTACCTTCCTTTCGCTATGCTATAACTGTGTTTAATTGACTATGATGATATCAACTACGTCACGATACTCCCCACCGGGCCTGTCGCAACCCCTGTCCCCTATCTACCCGGGAACGGGCGGCCGCGGTTTCACACCCCAACCAATGGCGGAATCATCGGAGTAGGACTTGTTCAAGATTGCAAGAGACTTCATAACACTATTTGTGACAATATTTAATTCAACCATTTTCATTCATAATCAAAATTGTCAAATATTACAAGAAATTCAAATAACAACCTTGTTCATAACATAATCATAACAAAATTGATACAACACTTTAAACCTAAACGTCTAAGTGAGTATCTAGGCATCATTGCTAGTCCGTTTCATAGCATCATCAATCATCAACCTGTAACATGTTTAAAATACAATTCAATGCAAAAGCAAAGGCTAGTATACAAGTTTAAGAATAAGTATAAGTATAAGTTTAAAAGTTTAAAAACGAATCCACATGGCAACTTCGTTTATACAAGTGCATCATACAAGGCATGCGATATTTCTAGTCAACCCTTTGTTTACGAAAAAATGATATAATTGAACATGACCTCTCGTTCACGGGTGGTGCGTTACTCCTATAGCGCTATACATGTCAAATGGAGGCTCATACAAGCTAATGACTAAAGTATCGCATAAGTATCACCCAAGTATAAGCATCAAAGTATAACAACATAGCATTCATGTATAAGGATTGTTTTCGTGCAAGCATAAAGAATAAGTTTAAGTGTGATTTAATAAGTTAACATGTTACACCCCAAAAGTGGTAAACATAAAAAGGGGGTTTGCGAGTATACTCACTGTTTTGCAAGTCTTCTACTTGTGAATCCGCGAGTGAGTTGTTGTTGATTAGGAGGTTGGAACAGCGAGTCCTTCTATGCGAAGAAACTAAGTGTATGAGTTTCGAAGATTAACGGTAGATTAAGGATTTAGGAATTTAAAACACAAGAACATATGTATACGAAAGTAATCATCCTTGAACACAAGGTACTTGTTTTGACACTATGAAACCTCAAGGGTTAATGTTTTCATGAGTGGTATACCCATTAGAATCATACAAGTCTTAAGTCTTAGATGATGTTATTCTAACACTTTGACGAATGAACACAATGTGACAACCGTCACTTTTCCGTACATTCCGTACACGAAATGAACAGTAATTTGTGCTTAAATGACTGTGCATGATCTGGTTTACCAGACAAATTAATTTCTGAATTCCATGCAAGTGAATTCATGCACATTTTGTGCTACAAAATATAGCTTTATGCATAAACGAGAGCGTTGCGTCAGAAATACTAGTAAACTCACCAGTAAGACACATCGTGTCAACAAAACTGTAGAAAGCAGTCAGACAATAGAATTGAGGCCTAGGTGTAGGTCCGACGACAAAAGTACATTAAAACCCAAGAGTACATACAAGGGTTTAATATATATGCAATGCGAAAGCAAAAATAAGCACTAAAAAGCACCCGAAACGCACTTTAAGTGCAGAATTTATACAATTCAGCAATAATTCAGCATTTAAACATATGAATATTTTGCAGAAATGTCGTTTTATTATCCAGAATATTTCCCTAAGTGTTGGGAATTTAAAGGATACAAAAAGGTACTTAAAAGACACTAAAAAGTGCGATTTAGCACTTTAACGAACCAGTGTCTAACCGAACAACCGGATAATACCCGGAACACCAAAATAATGCTAGAAGCATTGTTTTTATTTTTCTAAGCCAGTTAGGGTTCCCGAACACCCTAACACACTATATATATTACTTAACATACATGAAACACTAATTTTTAACCCTTGGAAGGTAACTAGATTAGTAACTTGTAATTGCAAACCAACTAAACTACACCCCCCCCCCCCTTAAGGACGGTTCCAACATGTCCCCCACATGTGGAATTGTTTCAATATTTTAATAGATTGTGTTGCACCATTGGTGACATATTATACAATGGGTAATATGTGAAAGTTGGATATAAGATTGGCACTTGAGACATAATCCTCACACACTTCACACACTACACACCAAATTCTTCTCTCCTTCTTCTTCTTGGCTACGGCCGACCTCACCACCACCTACAACCACCATCATCCATCCATTCTCATATGTTTCAAGCTCATACAAAGGCGTGAAAGGTCATACAAAGGAGCTAGGTGCTTTCGGAAGTTGAAGAACCTCTACCGTTTGCTTTTAACCACTCATTTTCTTCACTCGAACTTCCCTAGCCTTGTGCTAGTAGTAAGTGTTTTAAAACACCTTCTTGATCTTGTCTAGAGTGGTTAATAAGAGATTTGTCGGTTGAAAATCATGAACATACTAAATCACCAACTAAAAGTCTATTAAAGTGATGAATATGATGGTTAATAGATGGATAATTGTGTAAAACTTGTTAAACTTGTTTTGTGATGATTATTTTGTGTTGTTTAATGCTAGTAGTAGTTCGGATCGTCATCTAACCCGGCTAGGTTATGTTCTTAGAACATGAGCTAGTGTATGTTAAAGAATAAAAAGGACTAGATGATGAACACTACTACTATTAAACATGAACTTGTGTAAAAACAATTTATCTTATGAAATGAAGTTCTAAACTAGTAGATCTAAAGATCTACAAGTGGTATTTTCGAAAGACCAACTGTAAGACAAAACCATGTTTTAAAACCGGATCTTTCATGAAGTAGAGGTGTTTTTATGAACAAACAAGTGTGTGGACACTTGTGTAACAAAAGTTTTAACAAAGAAATAATTTTCGTAAAAACCGACTAGAAGTTGTGAAACTTCATAATCTTTAAAAATAAAGTTTTTAAGAAATTAAACTTATTTTTAAAGATAACAAGGCTTACTAAATGTGCTAGTAAATTACTACACATTTTTGTAAATATTCAAGTTCATGAAATGGAGAAATTAGTGATTATTGTTGATAATTGTTGTTGATGATTGTTGACGATTTAAAAGAAAATAAACACATGTTTTGAAAACATGGGAAACCTCCATTTTTAGGGGAAACTCGGTCAAAATTTTTATAAATTTTGACACTTAGAAAAATATAAGATTTGAGAAACTTATCCCCTAAAAATATACCTAAAAACATTACCAAGGTTTCCCTAATTTTTGGTGTTAAGAAATGGTGATTTCCTCAAGAATAAAAATGGATATTAAGTATGTATATTTTTGAGAAAAAAAAAAATATATATATATATATATATATATATATATATATATATTATTTGATCACCAACTTGTGTGCTAAGTGTATATAGTATGTGTTATACGTGCTAGTGTATTAAGACTTAAAAATGCACTAAATACTCATGAGAAGTATAAACACAAAATACACATACAACATACAAGATACATAATTCGGGTGCAAAGTGCAAAACATGAGATACTTATATTAATTTTTGAGAAAATAATATAAGTAAAACACTTAGTTAAAAATATAAAATATTTTTAACACAAGAAATTATACACAAAAGAGAGTGACTGTACTTGTGCGACGCAAGTCTAGTGACTAACGTTAAGAAAACGCGTATAGGTTACGACGTTAATTAAGCAAATCCGGTGAAGTTTACGACGCACAGGAACGCAAAGTTGTGAGTTCATGCTCCCCCTTTTCTCTAACTGTTTTTGGTTTTATAACTCGGGGGTGAAATACATGTTACAAATATTATAATTTTTACAAAGGGTAAAAATACAAGAAGCACTCTTGGTGAGAACGAGAACCGAGTGCAATGTGATTTGAGAATACGAGAAGCACTCGTGGTGAGTGCAATATGATGAGCTTTAAGAAAAGCCTAGAAAATACTAGATCATGTGAGCTTAAACTAGATATTGAGATGCCATTAATACTTAATTAGGGACGAGGGTTAGATCTAACGGGTACGGCCGAGCCCCACTCAGGGTCCTTATGTGACCACTTGAGTGCTTCGGTGTCCCAGTCGAGGGAAATCGACACAGTCGAGGTTAATCGATACAGTCGAGGGAAATCGACACAGTCGAGGTTAATTGACACAGTCGAGGGTAATCGACACAGTCAAGGGAAATTGACACAGTCGAGGGTAATCGACACAGTAAAGGAGCCAACACTAATGCTCCATATGCTCACATGCCTTAAAGGAGCCAACACTAATGCTCCATATGTCCTCACATGCCTTAATGTCCTTGTATAAACAATCATTTAAAACGTGGGGAAACACAAGAAAACTTGAATGATACTTGAGTACGTGGGGTACTCAAGAAAACGGGAATTATACTTGAGTACGTGGGGTACTCAAGAAAGACTTGAAATATACATGACACATACTATGTTTTCATACAAAGTATAAAAACGTGAAATACAAAACGCATGAACTCGCTCAACTTTATGTTGATGTTTTCCAAAATTGCATGTATTTCAGGTGACAGGATGGATCTTGGGCGCACGTGTCGTAACTAGAAGTAGACTACAAGTTTAGATGTCATCCACTTTTGTTGAATTGTAACCTTGTCAAAGCTCGTGTTTTGAAAACTTAAATAAAAAGTGTTTGTAATACTCAAATTTTCATGAACGGATGAACATCGTTTTGATCATGTAGTTGTTTATTACGATTGAATGCAATGATAACAAGCTAGTCACACATCATACGCTTCCGCAAAAGACAGGGTGTGACAGTTTGGTATCAGAGCTTCGATTGTAGTGAACTAGGATTCCTTCTCGAGTCTAGACTACAATCACTAGAGTTGTCTCACGAAAACATTTTACAAAAAGGTTTTCATTGCATTCACGAAAGCGCCAAGATCCACATGTCAGACACTTTTCAAAAAGTGACAAGGCAAGGACATTAGTGAGGAATACCTTTAAAATAAGGTGCCAACCAAAGCATAGTCTACACGAGTTAGACTTGCCAAAAACAAAATGACCCCCCCAAAAACGAGAGTTATACGTGATATAATGCATTAAATTGCTTGATTATGCTAAGTAGCATATATGTTATTGATATACATGCATACAAATAAGTGTACGTAATGATTATTGACGTGAATGAGATACTTTCGACTCTGACTCCTATTACTATACGTGACTCGCACGATGAAGCTACCGACCTCGCGTACTTTGCAAAGCTCATGGCTGGGAGTGATTACCAAACAAGATGCTGAGCTTGCTTCCGTAGGAGATGGCTGCTCTTCCCTCTCGATCGTGAAGGTGCCTAACTACGGTGATGATGACGAGGCAGAGGCGGCAACCTTGAACGAATTCTCAATCAACGGGACGAGATCCCTACGGCTTATGTGAAGCAAGATTGACGATATGCTTAACCAGAAAAGGGAGATGAAGTATTCGTCTCGAAGGTGCCCCTCCAACTACTAGGAATCCTCTCTATTCCTATTCCATCTAATCATCGTGCCTATACGCGCATAACGATAACAAATGTTAGCGCGTGGACCATCGCAAAGGTCCTTTCCATGACAAGAGGTATAAGGACAGTAGTGTCCCCTCTTTGATTGATCATCTGCTTGGACGAGAGAAAATTTGGGTAACTGTGCAAGACAATTTATTATTACGGGGGCCCACGTAATAACGACTTGTAGTGCACAGGAATCCTGGTGGACTCTGCGGGCCGAGCTAATGAAAACCATACAAAATTAATCTATAGGTGTCCTCACCTTCATCTGGTAGAACAACACATAGATCAGTGCTTTAGCACGTTAGAAAGTAGGAAGCCTGTCTTAGCCTACCTCGTGACTGACACATCTACCTGCATACGAGACGTCTGAGAAAACGATGTTTAAGCAAGAGAGGTGAAATGACATTCCGGTAGAATCAACGACGATAAACTCTCTATCACCTCTACACAAACAACCCACCAAAGGGGAAATATACGCACCAGTAAAGCTAAAGACCTAAGGAAACCAATGTAGCAGGAAATAACTAAAACTTGAATGACCAAAGCGATGTAGCCCCGAGTTCATTTCAAACAATAAGCCAAGTTGGCAAGCCTATGTGGAGGCTCAATAACTATTTCCTCGCTCATACATTGATTATATATACACATGTGAAATTGGAGATTACATGATGGCTTACGATGTTATGTACCTCATAGACAATTATGGAATATTGTCTAACCTACTTCATACCATTTTGGCCGAAGAGAATGCCGCCCAGGCAAGACACAAACACCAGTACGCTGCCAAGAACAGAATCCAAGCTGCAAGAACTTATCTCACAGGCGATTGCTCGACATGAAGCCCTCCGCTCTAAGCACAGCGATGGCACTACTGGAAATAACCCTCCGACTGGCTGCACCTATAAACAATTCTTGGACTGCAAGCCATTAAATTTTGATGGCACAGGAGGTGCTGTTGCATTTGTTCGTTGGGCAGAAAAGACTGACTCCATTCTAAGAATGAGTAACCGTTCGCCCCAACAGAGTGTTACCTATATCTCAGGGTTATTCATAGATGGCGCACTCTCCTGGTGGAACCTTCAGGTTCAAACCCTTGGTGTAGATGCTGCTTACGCACTGAGCTGGGACGAGCTCAAGGAAATGATGGAAAAGAAGTACTGTTCTAGGACGGAAATCCAGAAGATTGAGGTGGAGTTCTGGAATTTGAAAATGGACGGACCGAAGATTCCTGAATACGTCCAACGATTTCACGACTTGTCTAGGGTCGTCCCCTACTTAGTCAAACCGGAATTTAAAAGGGTTGAACGATTCATTTGGGGACTTGCACCTCAGATCAGGAGCATGGTTACTACCTCAAAGCCCTCAACCATTGCAGAGGCTATCGATATGAGTGTCACTCTTACTGAAGAAGCTCTTCGTGAGGGAAAATTTTCGGAATCTGAGGATAACAAGAAAGAGACTCATGTGGAGTCGTCAAGCAACAAGAATAGGAAGTCCTCAAACATAAAGATGAGCACCCAAGTCAACTATGGAAGCTCTAAAACAGGCAAAAGAAAGAAAGTGAAACCGCCGCATGACAGGAAAACTGATGGAGCCACTAATAAGGCTGGTGGCAAAATATACTCGGGGACTAAGCCGAGATGCGGGGAATGCCCTTTTCACCATGAAGGTCGATGTCTAAGGCCTACGTGCGGAAATTGTGGAAAAGAAGGGCACAGCAAGGATGCCTGTTGGGCGAAGGACTCAGATGGAAGAAATAAGAGAATACCAGGTTGCTACAAATGTGGTGAAGCAGGGCACTTTAGGAAAGATTGCCCTAGGAAGAAACAAGCAAGGAAGGGTTTTCACGATTGAAACTCGTGAAGCATGCCAGGATCCAGATGCGGTTACGGGTACGTTCCCTATTAACCAACCCTATGCATCTACTTTTAATTGATACTGGAATCAACTGTAACCTTGCATGCTTAGAACATAAGAAACTGCTTGGCCTAGTTTCGAGTAAAATAGACGCCCCGTATTCTTTAGAAATGGGCATATAGGAGGCTAGTTTAAACAGTCGAAGCGATTAAGGATTGTATTTAGTGACTCAGAAGGCCGGAACCTTCTGTTACCATTGACTCGCGAAGTCATAATATGAAAGGCAGCATGGATCAGAAATCCAACTATACAGCTGAAGTCGTTCGATATGAGAAAATCAGACGCATCCCTCTTGCGGATGATGAAACCCAACTTTCCTGCAATAGGTGCAAGGATGCTAGACCCCACAAGGCGACAGATCTACGACATCCCTCATTGGTCGAAGAGGCATAGAAACACCTCCGAGTAGACTGCAGAGCCTGAGAACATCTCCGTGATGGAAGAAGTTCCAGGAGCCTTTTCCGAAGACCTGCCAGGAATTCCTCCACAGCGACAAGAGAGGTTTAAGGCAAATCTCGTGCCAGGAGCGGTACCAGGGCTGAATGACGCCATACCGACTAGCTTCACCAGCGAAGCATGAACCTCTGATACAACTACAAGAGCTGTTAGACAGAGGAAATTAAGGACATAATATCCTTAGTTAAGGAGACAAGGAGAAAGTTGGTAGTCTCCACTTTACATAAACTTCAGAAAATTGAGGATCAGAATCCTTTGCCAGGGACTGGTGACACAAATGAGCCAATCGTAAGGTTCCAGTTACCACTCAAAGATCAACTTGAGGACAAGATGTCCTCCACTGTGAATACAAGAGGAAATATCCCTAAAACGACCTTTAGGACTCGCTTCGAGCATTACGAGTTCCTTGTCGTACCATTTGGCTTAACACATGCATCGACAATATTCATGGACCTCATGAATCGAACGTTTAAGCCATGCCCGGATGGATTACGATCATACTTATTGGCTACAAGCTTATATGGCCAACGACCAAGGAAGGTCGTAAACAACAGCTGCAATTTACCCTGCAACTCTTAGAGAAAGCACAATTATGTGCAAGATGACAAAAAGCGGATTTCAAATTCGCAAAGTGAGAACCATAACCAAGAACGAAATTCATGCCAACCCTGCAACCAAGAGCTAAGGAGCTAGAGTTGCAATTATGTGACGTCTCTCGACAAAGCCTCGATTGTACGTCGATGCAACGAGACCACAACATTGCGTACGCGGCACATTGATTAAGGAATCATGAGAAAAGACCTTGAGATAGATACAGTAATTGCGCGCCGTAAACTGGACGTCATTACCTGAAAGAAAACGCTGCACGATCTTTACTGATCACTAGGGTTGCAGCACGCCGATGATCGTAAGAACTCGACTATGAACTGAGCTGCTGAACGATGCGGACTGTATGAACACAATACGCGCTTGTGTGATAAACTTTGATGAAAAGTCGGAACACTCACTTGCCCTTAGTGGAGTTTTCCTACAACGGTATCTATCACACCACCGTCTAAACCGCCTCGTGTAAAGCTTTAGACGGAACATAATGAGTAAATTCCCGTCATGTTGAACGGAGACCAGAAATAAACAATCAACTGGCCCGAGATTGCCCAGGAAAACTAGAGGCCAGATCCTTCAGATATGTGATCATAGCAGGACAACCGCAGAATACACAAAGATTACGCCGATGAGCGGCAGAAATCGTAAGAATATGAGACAAGAAGTATGACTAAAATGAGAGCCTCGCCTAGAGAAGGCGTAGTGTGATTTGGAAAACGAAAAGGTAGAATCCCCGGTGTAGGGATCGGAACCATTGTTCACAAGATGAAACTCCCAGAAAAAGATCAGTAGTGATCGCGACACATTCATGTGTCTAATCATTAGAGGAGTCTGACTCAAGGAGCAGTCGTTGTTCCCACAAATAAGATTCACGTCAATGACAAACGACAAGAATTACTATAGAAACCTGCTGAGGTTTTGGACCAAGAGTCCGCAATACTATAGAAACCTATTGAGGTTATGGACCAAGAGTCCACAAGATACAGAAAAAGACATGATTGATCTACTTGAGTATGATAGAACTCAGGACATGACCTAGAGATTTCTTAGGAACATGAAGACAAATCATGAATCTAAGTGACCATATTGGTTTCACAACTCCCCTGCGACCGATGGCATCGCTTGAATTTCGGGACGAAATTCTTTTAACGGGGGCAGACTGTGACAACCGTCACTTTTCCGTACATTCCGTACACGAAATGAACAGTAATTTGTGCTTAAATGACTGTGCATGATCTGGTTTACCAGACAAATTAATTTCTGAATTCCATGCAAGTGAATTCATGCACATTTTGTGCAACAAAATATAGCTTAATGCATAAACGAGAGCGTTGCGTCAGAAATATTAGTAAACTCACCGGTAAGACACATCGTGTCAACAAAACTGCAGAAAGCAGTCAGACATTAGAATTGAGGCCTAGGTGTAGGTCCGACGACAAAAGTACATTAAAACCCAAGAGTACATACAAGGGTTTAATATATATGCAATGCGAAAGCAAAAATAAGCACTAAAAAGCACCCGAAACGCACTTTAAGTGCAGAATTTATACAATTCAGCAATAATTCGGCATTTAAACATATGAATATTTTGCAGAAATGTCCTTTTATTATCCAGAATATTTCCCTAAGTTTTGGGAATTTAAAGGATACAAAAAGGTACTTAAAAGACACTAAAAAGTGCGATTTAGCACTTTAACGAACCAGTGTCTAACCGAACAACCGGATAATACCCGGAACACCAAAATAATGCTAGAAGCATTGTTTTTATTTTTCTAAGCCAGTTAGGGTTCCCGAACACCCTAACACACTATATATATTACTTAACATACATGAAACACTAATTTCTAAGCCAGTTAGGGTTCCCGAACACCCTAACACACTATATATTTTTCTAAGCCAGTTAGGGTTCCCGAACACCCTAACACCCACCGGGCCTGTCGCAACCCCTGTCCCCTATCTACCCGGGAACGGGCGGCCGCGGTTTCACACCCCAACCAATGGCGGAATCATCGGAGTAGGACTTGTTCAAGATTGCAAGAGACTTCATAACACTATTTGTGACAATATTTAATTCAACCATTTTCATTCATAATCAAAATTGTCAAATATTACAAGAAATTCAAATAACAACCTTGTTCATAACATAATCATAACAAAATTGATACAACACTTTAAACCTAAACGTCTAAGTGAGTATCTAGGCATCATTGCTAGTCCGTTTCATAGCATCATCAATCATCAACCTATAACATGTTTAAAATACAATTCAATGCAAAAGCAAAGGCTAGTATACAAGTTTAAGAATAAGTATAAGTATAAGTTTAAAAGTTTAAAAACGAAACCACATGGCAACTTCGTTTATACAAGTGCATCATACAAGGCATGCGATATTTCTAGTCAACCCTTTGTTTACGAAAAAATGATATAATTGAACATGACCTCTCGTTCACGGGTGGTGCGTTACTCCTATAGCGCTATACATGTCAAATGGAGGCTCATACAAGCTAATGACTAAAGTATCGCATAAGTATCACCCAAGTATAAGCATCAAAGTATAACAATATAGCATTCATGTATAAGGATTGTTTTCGTGCAAGCATAAAGAATAAGTTTAAGTGTGATTTAATAAGTTAACATGTTACACCCCAAAAGTGGTAAACATAAAAAGGGGGTTTGCGAGTATACTCACTGTTTTGCAAGTCTTCTACTTGTGAATCCGCGAGTGAGTTGTTGTTGATTAGGAGGTTGGAACAGCGAGTCCTTCTATGCGAAGAAACTAAGTGTATGAGTTTCGAAGATTAACGGTAGATTAAGGATTTAGGAATTTAAAACACAAGAACATATGTATACGAAAGTAATCATCCTTGAACACAAGGTACTTGTTTTGACACTATGAAACCTCAAGGGTTAATGTTTTCATGAGTGGTATACCCATTAGAATCATACAAGTCTTAAAGTCTTAGATGATGTTATTCTAACACTTTGACGAATGAACACAATGTGACAACCGTCACTTTTCCGTACATTCCGTACACGAAATGAACAGTAATTCGTGCTTAAATGACTGTGCATGATCTGGTTTACCAGACAAATTAATTTCTGAATTCCATGCAAGTGAATTCATGCACATTTTGTACTACAAAATATAGCTTTATGCATAAACGAGAGCGTTGCGTCAGAAATACTAGTAAACTCACCAGTAAGACACATCGTGTAAACAAAACTGCAGAAAGCAGTCAGACATTAGAATTGAGGCCTAGGTGTAGGTCCGACGACAAAAGTACATTAAAACCCAAGAGTACATACAAGGGTTTAATATATATGCAATGCGAAAGCAAAAATAAGCACTAAAAAGCACCCGAAACGCACTTTAAGTGCAGAATTTATACAATTCAGCAATAATTCAGCATTTAAACATATGAATATTTTGCAGAAATGTCGTTTTATTATCCAGAATATTTCCCTAAGTGTTGGGAATTTAAAGGATACAAAAAGGTACTTAAAAGACACTAAAAAGTGTGATTTAGCACTTTAACGAACCAGTGTCTAACCGAACAAACGGATAATACCCGGAACACCAAAATAATGCTAGAAGCATTGTTTTTATTTTTCTAAGCCAGTTAGGGTTCCCGAACACCCTAACACACTATATATATTACTTAACATACATGAAACACTAATTTTTAACCCTTGGAAGGTAACTAGATTAGTAACTTGTAATTGCAAACCAACTAAACTACACCCCCCTCCCTTAAGGACGGTTCCAACATGTCCCCCACATGTGGAATTGTTTCAATATTTTAATAGATTGTGTTGCACCATTGGTGACATATTATACAATGGGTAATATGTGAAAGTTGGATATAAGATTGGCACTTGAGACATAATCCTCACACACTTCACACACTACACACCAAATTCTTCTCTCCTTCTTCTTCTTGGCTACGGCCGACCTCACCACCACCTACAACCACCATCATCCATCCATTCTCATATGTTTCAAGCTCATACAAAGGCGTGAAAGGTCATACAAAGGAGCTAGGTGCTTTCGGAAGTTGAAGAACCTCTACCGTTTGCTTTTAACCACTCATTTTCTTCACTCGAACTTCCCTAGCCTTGTGCTAGTAGTAAGTGTTTTAAAACACCTTCTTGATCTTGTCTAGAGTGGTTAATAAGAGATTTGTCGGTTGAAAATCATGAACATACTAAATCACCAACTAAAAGTCTATTAAAGTGATGAATACGATGGTTAATAGATGGATAATTGTGTAAAACTTGTTAAACTTGTTTTGTGATGATTATTTTGTGTTGTTTAATGCTAGTAGTAGTTCGGATCGTCATCTAACCCGGCTAGGTTATGTTCTTAGAACATGAGCTAGTGTATGTTAAAGAATAAAAAGGACTAGATGATGAACACTACTACTATTAAACATGAACTTGTGTAAAAACAATTTATCTTATGAAATGGAGTTCTAAACTAGTAGATCTAAAGATCTACAAGTGGTATTTTCGAAAGACCAACTGTAAGACAAAACCATATTTTAAAACCGGATCTTTCATGAAGTAGAGGTGTTTTTATGAACAAACAAGTGTGTGGACACTTGTGTAACAAAAGTTTTAACAAAGAAATAATTTTCGTAAAAACCGACTAGAAGTTGTGAAACTTCATATTCTTTAAAAATAAAGTTTTTAAGAAATTAAACTTATTTTTAAAGATAACAAGGCTTACTAAATGTGCTAGTAAATTACTACACATTTTTGTAAATATTCAAGTTCATGAAATGGAGAAATTAGTGATTATTGTTGATAATTGTTGTTGATGATTGTTGACGATTTAAAAGAAAATAAACACATGTTTTGAAAACATGGGAAACCTCCATTTTTAGGGGAAACTCTGTCAAAATTTTTATAAATTTTGACACTTAGAAAAATATAAGATTTGAGAAACTTATCCCCTAAAAATATACCTAAAAACATTACCAAGGTTTCCCTAATTTTTGGTGTTAAGAAATGGTGATTTCCTCAAGAATAAAAATGGATATTAAGTATGTATATTTTTGAGAAAATATATATATATATATATTATTTGATCACCAACTTGTGTGCTAAGTGTATATAGTATGTGTTATACGTGCTAGTGTATTAAGACTTAAAAATGCACTAAATACTCATGAGAAGTATAAACACAAAATACACATACAACATACAAGATACATAATTCGGGTGCAAAGTGCAAAACATGAGATACTTATATTAATTTTTGAGAAAATAATATAAGTAAAACACTTAGTTAAAAATATAAAATATTTTTAACACAAGAAATTATACACAAAAGAGAGTGACTGTACTTGTGCGACGCAAGTCTAGTGACTAACGTTAAGAAAACGCGTATAGGTTACGACGTTAATTAAGCAAATCCGGTGAAGTTTACGACGCACAGGAACGCAAAGTTGTGAGTTCATGCTCCCCCTTTTCTCTAACTGTTTTTGGTTTTATAACTCTCGGGGGTGAAATACATGTTACAAATATTATAATTTTTACAAAGGGTAAAAATACAAGAAGCACTCTTGGTGAGAACGAGAACCGAGTGCAATGTGATTTGAGAATACGAGAAGCACTCATGGTGAGTGCAATATGATGAGCTTTAAGAAAAGCCTAGAAAATACTAGATCATGTGAGCTTAAACTAGATATTGAGATGCCATTAATACTTAATTAGGGACGAGGGTTAGATCTAACGGGTACGACCGAGCCCCACTCAGGGTCCTTATGTGACCACTTGAGTGCTTCGGTGTCCCAGTCGAGGGAAATCGACACAGTCGAGGTTAATCGACACAGTCGAGGGAAATCGACACAGTCGAGGTTAATTGACACAGTCGAGGGTAATTGACACAGTCAAGGGAAATTGACACAGTCGAGGGTAATCGACACAGTAAAGGAGCCAACACTAATGCTCCATATGCTCACATGCCTTAAAGGAGCCAACACTAATGTTCCATATGTCCTCACATGCCTTAATGTCCTTGTATAAACAATCATTTAAAACGTGGGGAAACACAAGAAAACTTGAATGATACTTGAGTACGTGGGGTACTCAAGAAAACGGGAATTATACTTGAGTACGTGGGGTACTCAAGAAAGACTTGAATTATACATGACACATACTATGTTTTCATACAAAGTATAAAAACGTGAAATACAAAACGCATGAACTCGCTCAACTTTATGTTGATGTTTTCCAAAATTACATGTATTTCAGGTGACAGGATGGATCTTGGGCGCACGTGTCGTAACTAGAAGTAGACTACAAGTTTAGATGTCATCCACTTTTGTTGAATTGTAACCTTGTCAAAGCTCGTGTTTTGAAAACTTAAATAAAAAGTGTTTGTAATACTCAAATTTTCATGAACGGATGAACATCGTTTTGATCATGTAGTTGTTTATTACGATTGAATGCAATGATAACAAGCTAGTCACACATCATACGCTTCCGCAAAAGACAGGGTGTGACACACAAGTTCACCATCAATGGTTCGAATGTTAAATAGTATATAAATATAAGTATTATATGTATTATTATGTCCAATAGTCAAGCATTAGGTAGAAGATTAAATCTTCATTTAGGTACCTCTAAGTATCATGGAAGTCATATAGGAGGTAGGAAGAACAAGCTTCCGTGTAGGTACCTCTAAGTGTTCACCACTACACTTGATGTAAAAACATACAAGGAGGGTCATGAATTATAAATAATACAAGAATATAAACAACTACACTATGAGAAATCATCAAGTAATGTGGGGATTTTATGTTGGACAACCCAAGTTAGCCCATAATCACACCTTCATCAAGCTTGAAGCTGGAACATCACTTGTGGGTTAAAACCCCTAAACAAAACAGAATGTATATGAGGTTTAACATCTGATTTTGAATGTCTCAGCCCCGTTTTTAAGCCCAACTAACCATACAAGTGGTTATGCATATAAGGACGTGGGTTTGAGTTGAGTTAGACTCAAGTTAAACAAGTATTAGTAAAGATTAATGAAATCAGATTCAAACAGTGAACTTTGGAGCTTATTTTCCAAAGTTCCTGGGACTTATTCACTGTGAAATACCCATGGAATCGAAGCTAAGGTCGAGCCAAGCACATAGGAAAAATAATGAGCTAAAATGGACGAGAAATGAGTGAGTTATACTCACTTTAGTGAAGAGTAGTGCTTCTGTCCGAACTTCAGATTGCAGCAACGATTTAGAGTGTTTGAGAGAGTTGTGAGGATGTTTGTAAAGTGAAAATGGCTTGGGGAAGCTTGGGTTTATATAGGGAAGGATTAGGGTGAGTGTTGGTTGTGTAATTAATGCCTAAAACTAGTTTAAACTCAAAACAAACTCAAATCCCGCTCAAAATCGTGAGCTGAATTGAGGAGTCTGATATGGGGGTTTTCTCGCGGCCCGCGAAGGGTTTTAGGGGGGTTTTCGCGGCCAGCAACAATGGAGGAGTTCAAGTTTTAGTTAATTACATTTTGGCCCCTGTAGTTTGAAATTTAGGGTTTTAAGGTGTTTTAGGGACTATTTCACCATAAAAGCATAGTTTAAGGACCAATAAAGTATGGAGAACATAACCAAGTATAATTAAGCATATGAATGTCGTATTTAAGTATCGTTTACGATCAATACACGTTTTATGCATAAGTTTCACATATTTGCAAGTTTAGCACATAGTTTCCAAGAATTACGAATAAGCATCAATTGTTTCATGAAATTGAATGTATGAGCATGTATAAAGTATGTACAAAATGAATTTAACAAAATATGAGTTTTATTTATGATCCAATTCTTGGATTTTACAACGGTTACAGAGAAAGAACGATTACAAGAACAAAAGACTTCCAAAAATAGAAATACAAGCAAGACCTTCTAAATATGGAAGGTACGAAGAAGCAGGGCGTTATAGTTTCCCCTTCTTTAGGAAATTTCGTCCCAAAATTTAGGTAGATGCAACGTCAAAAAGGTATGGATACTTGGTCTTCATATCACTCTTGAGTTCCCAAGTAAATTCAGCGCCACGTTTTCCTTCCCATCGAACCTTGACGATAGGAATTCGACTGCGCCTCAGTTGCTTGACTCCTCGGTCCATGATTTCGACCGGATTTTCGATGAAGTGAAGCGTTTCGTTGACTTATAAGTCTTCGAGAGGAACTTGTAGTCCTTCGTCAGCTAGAAACTTCTTCAAGTTGGATACGTGAAAGGCAGGGTGTACGTTGTTGAGTTCTTCAGGCAGGTCCAGTTTATACGCAACCTTGCCAATCCTTTCGAGGATTTTGAAAGGACCAATGTAGCGAGGTGCGAGTTTCCCTTTCTTGCCAAATCGAACCATGCCCTTCCAAGGGGATACCTTGAGAAGCACGAAGTCACCTATCTCGAATTCCAAAGGCTTGCGACGCTTGTCGGCGTAACTCTTTTGTCGGCTCCTGGCTTTCAATAAGTTGTCTAGAACCTGTAATATCTTGTCCATCGTCTCTTGTATGAACTCGGGACCAGTGATTTGAACTTCAACAATCTCGTGCCAACAAATTGGCGAACGACACTTGCGACCATACAATGCTTCGAAAGGTGCCATTTGAACTCGCATGATAACTGCTATAGTACGAGAATTCAATCAACGACAAGTGTGAATCCCAGTTGCCACCAAAATCTATTACGTATGAACGAAGCATATCCTCTAATGTTTGGATAGTACGCTCGGTCTGACCGTCTGTCTGAGGATGGAAAGCGGTGCTATGGTTAAGAACAGTACCCATAGCAGATTGAAAGGTTTGCCAAAGACGAGACGTAAAACGAGCATCACGATCAGAAATGATGTCGATGGGGATACCATGACGGCAGATGATCTCATCAGTGTAGATTCTAGCCAATTTCTTGACCTTGAAATCTTCATGAATGGGAAGAAAGTGAGTTGATTTGGTCAATCGATCGACGATCACCCAAATACTGTCATGACTAGAAGAAGTACGAGGGAGTTTAGTGATGAAATCCATAGCGATGCTCTCCTATTTCCAGACAGGGATTTCTGGTTGTTCGAGCAGACCAGAGGGACGTTGATGCTCAGCTTTCACTTTTGAACATGTGAGACATTTCGAGACGAAAGTGGCTATATCCTTCTTCATTCCAGGCCACCAATAGGATGCACGTATATCATGGTACTGTCGGCACCAGGGTGAATAGAATATTTCGTGTGATGTGCTTCCTTCATCAGGAACTCTCGAAGGTTACTACGATTGGGAATCCAGATTCGATCGAGATAGTATTGAATACCATCGGATTTGGTTACGAGGCTTTCTTCAGCACCACATCGCATCTCGTCGTAGAGGTTACCCTCGTTAACAGATAAATATTGGGCGTCACGTATGCGGTTCTGAAGATCATGGACGAGTTGGAAACAACAGACACTCTTGACATGAGTTTTACGACTAAGAGCGTCGGCTACTACATTCACTTTATCTGGATGGTATTTGATTTTGCAATCGTAGTCGTTTAACAATTCCACCCAACGAAAAATTCGCATGTTCAGTTCCTTTTGGTCGAAGATATGTTGAAGGCTCTTATGGTCGGTGAAGACCACACACTTAGTACCATAAAGGTAGTATCGCCAAATCTTCAACGCAAAAACAATTGCGCCAAGTTCAAGGTCATGAGTAGTATAGTTTTTCTCATGTATTTTGAGTTGTCTCGATGCATATGCGATGACATTGTCTCGTTGCATAAGCAGACAACCAAGTCCAAGGTTTGAAGCATCGCAATATACGACGAAGTCATCGTTACCATCAGGAAGCGCGAGAATAGGAGCATTACAAAGCATCTCCTTGAGCGTTTGAAAAGATTCCTCTTGTTCGGGACCCCAAACAAAAGGTTTCTCTTTTTGAGTCAAAGAAGTTAAAGGAACAACGATCTTCAAGAAGTTAGAGATAAAACGACGATAATAACCAGCAAGAACAAGAAAAGAACGAATTTTAGACAGAGACTTAGGTGCGATCCAGTTCTTCACAGCTTCGATTTTAGCAGGGTCAACGTGAATACCAAGTTCGTTGACAGCATGACCAAGGAATTGAACCTCTTTTAACCAAAATTCACACTTAGAGAATTTGGCGTATAGACGTTCAGTACGAAGTAGTTGAAGGATAAGACGCAAGTTTTGCTCATGCTCTTCTTGTGTCTTGGACTAGATGAGAATATCGTCGATGAAAACGATCACGAAACGGTCCAGGTACGCTTTGCACACGTGGTTCATCAAATCCATGAAAACAGCAGGTGCGTTGGTCAAACCAAAGGGCATGACCAAGAACTCGTAATGACCATAATGCGTACGAAAGGCGGTTTTAGGTACATCTTCTTCGAGGACTCGAAGTTGATGGTACCCAGAACGAAGGTCGATATTGGAAAAGCAGGTCGCGCCTTGCAATTGATCGAAGAGGTCATCGATGCGAGGAAGAGGGTATCGGTTTTTGACAGTAAGGTTGTTGAGCTCACTATAGTCAATACACATGCGGAATGACCCATCTTTCTTTTTGACGAACAAAACGGGAGCTCCCCAAGGAGAAGTACTAGGGCGTATAAAGCCTTTATCAAGAAGCTCTTGAATTTGACTCGAGAGCTCTTGCTTCTCAGAGGGTGCTAAACGGTAAGGAGACTTAGCGACGGGCGTAGCACCAGGCACTAAATCGATACGAAAGTCTACAGAACGAGCAGGAGGCGGGCCAGGAAGATCGTCGGGAAACACATCATGGAAATCACGTACAACGGGGACGTCGCTTATGCTTGGGCCTTTGTCCTTCTTTTCTACAACATGAGCTAGAAAGGCGAAGGTACCCTTGCGTAAGCATTTGTTCGCTTGGATACATGACATAAGCTTGAGACCTTGAGAAAGTTTCTCGCCATACACGTGTAGGGAATCACCGTTTGGAAGAGGAAGGTGGATAAACTTTTCAGAACAAACAACTTCAGCACGAACTCGCCTAAGCCAGTCCATGCCTTCTATGATGTCAAAGCTACCCATTTGCATAGGTATAATATTTATTGAGAACGTATGGTCATTAAGAATTAAGGAACAATTGGAAAGAATGAAATCGACAATGACGGATTTACCATTAGCGACTTCGACAGCGAAAGATCTTGGCAACATAGAGCGTTTACACATAAGCAATTGTTCGAATTCTAACGAAACAAAACTTCTATCGGCGCCAGTATCAAATAGACAGGAAGCATAAACATGGTTCACAAGAAACATACCAGTAATGACGTCGTTTGCATTCTGAGCCTGAGCGGCAGTGATGACAAAAGCTCGGCCTCTAGCAGGTTGTTGAGCTTGTTGCTGCTGTTGTGGCGGCTGCTGCTGCTGCTGCTGTTGGGGTTGATTCCTTTTAGGGTAAACATTGGCGAGATGATTGAGATCGCCACACTTGAAGCATGCTCGT